>MJUU01045992.1:0-19785 GCA_002080025.1 Modiolus philippinarum | reverse complement strand
GGAAAATTCAACATTTTCCGATTTCAATGAAATTTGGTTTCCAAATACATATTGATGTTCACAATAGTCCTAAGTTGGTCCCCTTTCAAAAAAGTGTCTGTCAAGTCCGCATCATATCCAAGATGGCCACCAGCGTGTGAAGCCTGGTTTTATCATTGGACCCTATGGGAAGGTATTCAAAGATATTCTTCTCTGAAGCCGCAGAGCCAATCGGAACCAAATTTGGCCAGAATAGTCGTTAGGTGGTTCCCTTTCAAAAATGAGTCCGGCAAGTCTGCACATCATCTAAGATGGCCACCAGCGGGGAACTTAGTTTAACATTGGACCCTATGGGGAAACATATTCCAAGATCTTCTCTTCTGAAAGTACTTGGCCAATTGGAATCACACTTGGTCACAATGGACCTTAGTTTGTCCCCTTCTTAAAATGTGTCTGGCTTGTCTGAACAGATTCAAGATTGGCATTCAACATTGGTATTATTATTTTTGACTGTATTTGTCAGCAATGGCCCAGGTGAGCGATACAGGCTCTTGAGAGCCTCTTGTTACTTAATGGCATTATTGAGTTTTTACTTAATGGCATTAATTTATCTGTCAACAAAGTTAGATATCACCCCAGGATTTCATAGTTGTTCTTTACCAGAAGTTGTTTTATCTCCCTAAAAATATGATCACGAGCGGAAAAAGGTGATCTGCTTGTCTGCTTTGTCTGGTTTAGATTTTGGCCAAAATTTGTGATTTTGAGTGGTACATGAACTTTGTCATTTTAAATGAATGTTCTGGAACAGTTATTCCAGATATCTCATCCCACATCATTAAAGCTACATGTATTTTTCTTTTCACAGTGATTAGGCATGGTTTGAAAATGTGCATATTGCCATAGTTTAGATTTTGACCAAAATATGTGATTTTGAGGGGTAGTTGAACTTGGCCATTTCATTGAAATGTATGTTCTGGAACTGTTATTCTGGAAAATTCCTCCTACAATACTAAAGCTCATTTGTTTTACTTTGTGCAGTGATTACGTATGAATTGAAGGTGTACATGTTAGCATGGTTTAGATTTTTGCCATATTTGTGATTTTGAGGGGTAGTTGAACTTAGCCATTTTATCCAAAGTTATTTTCTGGAACAATTATTCTGGATACTCCTCCCACATTATTAAAGCTACATTTATTTTACTTTTCAGTGATTAGGCATGGATTGAAGATGTGAATATTGTCTTGGTTTAGATTTTGGCCAAAATTTGTAATATTGAGGGTAGTTGAACTTTGCCATTAATTTCATTGAAATATCTGTTCTGGAACTGTTATTTTGGATAACTCCTCCTTATTTTGTACTTTGCACAGTGATAAAACATGGATACTTGGATATGCATATAAAAAATCACATTTTAGATTTTGACAAAATTTGTGATTGTTTGGGGTGTAGTTGGACTGCCATTCTATTGAAATGTGTGCATTTGAAGGACCAACTCATTCTCTTGATTGGTTATATCAATAAGCTGTGTTAGATATGCAAGTTAAAGTTCTTGAAATTAGTTTATCAAGTGCATGCCTACAGAGTAGATGTCCATGTTTCAATTTATGTATCTGCAGGGGCATCATATGTGTGTGTCTTACAGACACAAACAGTATAGCTAAATTTATCCAAATCTTAAATTGAATATAAACAAACCAGGAAAAACATTGGATAATAGTAGCAGGGGCATTTACTACCTAATTTGGAATTAGATTTTCAATGTTTTTTACATTCATACACAGCTGTTGTAATATTATTGGTTTTTAAACAGAAGTTACTTCCCTTACTTTAGAAGATGCAACATGGCAAAGACTAGAATAAAATTGTTTATTTATATATATAGTTGTTTACACTATATTTGAAACGAAATCATAGGAAGTTAATAAATAGATATATTCACCTGCTGGAGTGATATTCACTTCATGACGTCATAATGCATTGAACTATATGATAAAACAATCATGGTCTTTTGTATCGATGTATAAGCTTTTTTATTGACCTGGAATCACAAATATCCACCTCGACTGATGGTCTTGGTGAATATTGGTCTATAGGTCCATAAAAAAGCGTATTCACTCTTGCATAAATAACTCACATTGGGAATGGGGCCTTTATTGCAGCCCCTATGAGAAGGCTGAAAGATTCATGCCATCTGTCATCCATCTTTTGTGAGCTTTTAATTTTAAAGATCTTCTCTTCTAAAACCAATGGGCCAATTGGAACCAAACTTGGCCACAATAACAATCAGATGGTTCTCTTTAAAATTATGCATAGCATGTCTACACATACACACCATCCAAGATCAGCAGGAATCAGTTTGATATTAGACCCTTTGCAAGAAACACTAAAAAATCTTCTCCTCTAAAATACTTGACCATTTGAAATAACACTTTCAATTTTCCCCTTAAAAAGATGTCTGGCAAGTAAGCATTTTGTCCAAGGTGATGGCCAGCAGGTTAGCATTTTGTCCAAGGTGATGGCCAGCAATGAAGACCCAGTGGAATTACAAAGAGAATGATAACAGCAAACACATTCAAAGATCATTCCCTCTTGAACCAAACTTGATTACAGTGGTGCTTTCAAAAAAATGTCCATCAGGTTTGCAATTCATCCAAGATGGCCATCAGAGTCAAACATAGATTAACAAAATAGACCCTATTGAAACCATTCAAAATTCTCCTTTCTGAAATTATTAAGCCGTTTGAATATAACCAAATGTAAGCACAGTAATCCTTAATTGGTCCCTTTCAAAAAGTGTCTAGAAGGTTCACATCTCATCCAAGATGGCCACCAGAAGTGAACATAGTTATATTGTACCCTATGAAAAAAAAAATCAAATATTCTCAGAAACTACTTGCTCCAAATTAGGTGGTGACCACTTAGAGTCTTTTGAAGGACTGGTCTAGTAGCCTGAATTGAACTTGTTTTGATAATCTTGTGTAGCACAACGGATAGATTGATTTTATTTTTCCTCATTTGTTTCTCGAATTTCACTTAGAATTGTGTATTTTAGATTGTAAGTAAGCAGGTGTGGAAGGGAATTAGTAGTTTGGAGGAAAAAAGACAATAAACAACAAAGCTTTATTATCAAAACAATGATAGACTGACATCTGAGCTGTGACTAGAATATATTTTACACTTTTAATGTATTTAATACGCATATTTAATTTTCGTAGACTGGATATATCAGATATGGGTTTTCAAATTGTTAAATTATTCACACCATTAAGTCATATATGCTCATTATCATCAGAATTATATAAAACTAACTGTGTCAGGAGCAGCATAAATAATTGATACCTTCACAAAAGAAACATGTTCTTTCCTCGGCCTTGACATGTTAATTCAATATATTGTTAATGCAGCAGATTTTAACAGACTATTTAATCCATATACAAAGCTGTAATTTCATTTTGATTTTGTAACCAGGATACAATACGATTCCGCAGCATGATTCATTATTCAGACAAAAGGTCTCCAGGACATTCTGTCTTAGCCTGATTTATAAAGAGAACATTATATAGCACGATGTTGGTTAGTTCAAGTTAAATTTTCTAGGTTACATTACGGTTATTGTCTTTTAATAGCAAGTTGATGCACAGACGTGTATTAAACAATGCACAAAGGATAATAAAAATAATACTTCAAAAGAAAAATTATTTATGCAATAAGAGCTGTTACCATAAATTTGAAATATTCATACTTTGTCCCAAAAATTAAGTTTTCAAATTACTAGTATATTCATAACAAACTCGCTGTTTATCTATTATAACATGTCATGACAGATTTTCTCTACTTTTAGAAAGTGATATAAAATGCGTGATGAAAGCATGCAATTCTTACACTGTAAATCCTTATTTAGAAGATCAATTTGTCTCTTAATTTATTCTCTTAGTTGCATTGTTGACCAATACTAGTGTAGACTTAGCTAAACATTTGATCAAGTACCCGAGCATCATCTTTTTCTTCCTGCATTTAGGCATATATCTTGATTAGGTCATCCAACTTTGCATACAGGTGCATTTGGTTTACTAAATATCAGCCTCCAATAAAATTAGGTCTCATTTACATATATTTTCTGCTTCATTGACTTTAGTTTACGCATGCATCACCAAACTGGTAAATCAGATTTTAACTAAATTAGGTCACTTGATGTACATTTCTAGTTTATAATCCCCTCGCCCAACAGAGTTGGGTAGAGATATAGCATCTCACCAGTCCGTCCGTCCGTCCCTCCGTCCTTCAATCTGTCCGTCTGTTTGTCCCACCTCAATTCAATTTTAAAAATTTAAGGTTCATATCTGAGAAACTACATGTGGCATATCAATCATCTTTGGTCAGTGGATGCGTCTTGGAGAATGATGCTGCTTCTGATAATAATTGGGTTACCCTGACCTACATTTTATGCTTCAGTGACTCTGGTTAAAGTTTGCGTTAAGGTTCATACCTGAGGAACTACATGCGGCATATCAATCATCTCTGGTCAGTAGATGCGTCTTGGAGAGTGATGCTGCTTCAGATGATAATTGGGTCACTCTGACCATGGAGGTATTATATTGACAGGAGCTCCAACGACCCGACTTGAAACGTTCTATCTGCGAAACCGCCAAATAGTTAAGTAGTTGTTAATTGATAAGATACATTTCACGCTGTTGCGGGAATCGTAAGTTTCCGTGATTACGGAACTAACCGAAGTGACCGTAAATCTTTGCTCTTTTGTCGAGAACGAAATCAATGAAATTAGTGTTTATTTTAGCTGCCTTTTCTTGTTTACGCTTTTTCTCCAACTTATAAGCTTCAATTTGCAACATTCACAAATAAACTTTTGGAAATGAGGCAAGTCATTATGGACATGCCAGATTTATGTCTCTTGCAAATTTGCTTTTTTTCACACGGCAAATGATGCGAAGTTGTTCTAATTTCTGAACTACACAAACGGCAACTCAAAATATCCATTTCAAATCTCTACAAAAGAAGGAAAATCATATGTATACATGTACATATTGCTTCTTCGTAGCTACACTGGTCAACACAAATAAATGCATTTAATTTGTTTGTATTATGATACTGACGAAATCGTGTGTGTTTCTACAGGTGCATTTATATGAATCGCGATAAAAAAGTTTTTGTATGAAAAGACAAGCGAATGCCAAATTCACTTTTGCAAACTTAGATTTAAAAAGGCCTTTTTAACTGACGGTTCGCATATGATCTCAGTATTCTTTATTGATGCATAGTACACCCTTCAGAACTATTATACCCGGGAAAAAACATTCTTCATCTGATACTTGTCTTAACTTTAATCACTCTACATAGGTTTTCAAATTTCACAATTAACTAAAAAATGTTGCTCATCGTCACTAGCTTAATATATTTTGTATATTTTTATGTACCTACCACTCTGTATAGGCAATGGCAATTCTGTGAAATTTTGTCAAATTCATGTTTAAAAATAGTTTTCAAAACGGTTAAAATGAGATAAAATATTTTTGGGGGCCTGAATATGATGACAGCATGTTGGAAGCAACTATTTTTTCTAAATGATATCATGTTAAATTGTGTTTTTAATGAATATTTAACATCAAATTCTTGTAATATATAATATGAAGAAAACTCTCGTTCTCGATAAAATATTGCCATCTTCATCTTGATTTTTTGTACATCCTACACCATCCTACACGGTACACTCACATGTCGCAAAAAATTCTCTTATTCCGCTTTAAGAGGATGTAATTTTTGTCGTCCGGAACGAACCGACTTAAAAGTATTCAAAGTATAAAAACATCGACCAAAAATAAAAATATACCGACCTTTATGCATATTTCATGTTATTTGTGGCTGTAACTTCACCGAACGTTGGCCGATTTTGTCAATTTTTTTAACACTGTACATCGCAAAGTAAACGGAAACAGGTGATTGTAATTAATTTGCAATATATTGATAACAACGGGGTTTTCCGTGTTCTAATTAGATGGAAAGGTGATAAGATTTATCACATGATATCAGTCTTCAAAATTTGTGGCGGTTTCGCAGATATGTCACAAAGGAGTTAACACCTACTTATTGAACTTGGTCGGGGGCTTTCATATTTGAAGGATATCAGTGGGGCGGACATAGTGATAATTTTTCGTTGGAGCTCCTGTCAATATAATACCTCCATGCTCTGACCTACATTTTATGCTTCAGTGACTACGGTTAAAGTTTGTGTTAATGTTCATATCTAAGGAACTACATGTGGCACATCGATCATCTTTGGTCAGTGGATGCGTCTTTGAGAATGATGCTGCTTCAGATGATAATTGGGTCACTCTGACCTTTATTTCATGCTTCAATGACTCTGGTTAAAGTTTGCATCACGGTTTATATCTAAGGAAGACATGTGGCATATTAATCATGTTTGGTCAGTGGATGAGTCTTGGAGCGTGATGCTGATGCAGATGATAATTGGATTTTTCTGACCTACATTTTATGGTTCAATGACTCCTGTTAAAGTTTGCATTAAGTGTGTTGTCTGAGATAATACATAAGACACATCAATTATCTTCGGTCAGTGGATGCATCTTGAAGAGTGAGGCAGCTTCAGATGATAATCGGGTCACTTTGACCTACATTCTACACTTGACTGACTTTCCATTAATGTTTATATCCGAGATGCTACATGTTACACATCAATGAACTCAGTGTTCAGTGGATGTACCTTAAACATTCATACATATTTAGATTATAATAGGGTTATTATTTCCTGACAGTAGGCAAGGGGATAGCTGTCGTTTGTGACTGTTCCCACTTCTAGTTTTGGACTTGCATTTAAGTTTACATTTGAGTTAAGATGTCAATTACCATACATGGAAAGGTCATTATTTAACCTTGCTTGTTTATGCATATCTAATGGTTTGTCAGCATCAAGACAAAATTAAGTCACATTGACCTACATTTTCTGCTTAATCAACCATGTGTGAAATCTGATCTCAGTTACTGTATGGTAGGGTTATTCAACTTGCATGCAACAGCATACAGGCAAAATTAGGTTAATGTGACTACATGCCATAACAAATTACCTATGTTTCACAAAATTAAATAATTATGGCTACAATAAATTTGTTTGCGTGAGTGAGTTAGTCAGTTAATCCATGAAATTTTGTCTTTTAAATAAACTTTGATTTTATTAAACTCCTATCTGATATAGTGCTTTTAAATTTCAAGCTTTTTGAGGTAGACCTGCTTAAGGCCATGGGAAAGTGATATATGTAATTTGAAATTTACATTTAAATAGTCATGTTATGATAATATTATATTCAAAGAAATACAATGTAAAACAAAAAAAATCCTGTTTTAAACATCATTGTAGTTCAAATTTCTAAGAACTGCATTAATCTTCAAGTTTCACCAAATAGAGTTTTCAGTTACAAAAAGCAAACGATCACTTCGCTTGTAATGAGAACCCGTATCTTGGAGTATCATGCCTTGTTTCACAGAATTTCTTTGTGTATTTAAAGATGTACTCATAAACAAATTTTAGGTCCATTCAAGTAAAGCAACACATTCTACTTTTGCTCAGACAAAAGCTATTATACTGTTACTGTCTTCATTATTTGATGATTTGAGTTTCCTTATAGAATTTATTATGTTTAATCCCTTTGCCAGGGTCCCATACTTGCCAACATGAAATTCTGATGTGGTGGGTCAAGACCCAACATTCCAGTTTGAGTGGTGGGTCATATCGTCTAAAGCCATCACGCACCTTTAATAAGTACTTTAACACATATTAACATACATGAGGGGGGTTGGATAGGATGGCAAGACCTTTTCTGTTATTGTGTTTTTATGTTTTTGGCAATTTTAGCTGGTTGTTAAATGTTTTTGATGAATTAAATCGACTGTTTTTGTAGTGATGTTCCGATGATCGATTATAATCGATAATAGATCGATTTTCCACATGAAATCAATTAATCGATTATTATTTTCAATAATCGATAATTGAATGCCAGTTAAATTTTGCAGAAAATTTTACATTTTTCTGTCGAATAATACTAGAATGTGTGATGAATAGTAATATAATTGGTTATTAGAAGTGGAGTTCTGTTTAAATAGCATACTGTTTAGAATTCTTCTCAAACAACAGGTCATAAACATGATAAATACATATGCATTTACAAATGGACAATGAAAATTGATTTGTTAAAAATTTATGCAATAGAACAGCACAGCAAACATGGTTAAAACCAAACTCTATTAGCACTAAAATGATATCCGATTTTAATCAATAATCGAATCGGAATGCACATCCGATTATTCCGATTAATCGATTATGATTTTATTAGCAGATTCCCAACACTATGTTTTTGGACTATTTGGTGTTTTCTGTTCTGTTCAATTTGACATTAATCTTTACAATTTGTGTAACTTGTGTTGTGGCAGGTCAATGGCGGGTGAAAATGATGACCCGCTGCAATGATTATCCCTGGTTTCATTATGTAGGTCACATCCGCCAAAAGCCAGTCAGATGGCAAGTATGGGATCCTCCTGACCTTTTTAGCTTTGTAGTTTATAAGCGGACTCTCTTTGTAAGGTTCCTTTCTGACTGTGCCATTGTTCTAGTTCACCAATAAACTCCATTGGTAAGGGCCCTTTCTGGCTGTTTCAATTGTTCTAGGTCAATAGAAAAATCCCTTTGTCATGACCCTTCATAACTTTGCCAGTGTTCTAGTTCATAAAGGAACTCCCTTTTGGCAGAGCCTTCCTAACTGTGCTAGTGTTCTAGTTCAACAATAAACTCCCATTGTCAAAGTCCTTCTTGATACTCTCTTTGCAAGGGAACTTCCTGTGTTCCTTGATATTAAAGTGTTCTAGTTCATCAGTTAAATCCCTGGTGAAGGTTCTTCCTGCCTGTATCATGTAATCAAGTTCACTGAAGAGTATGATGGATTCACTGATAACTGACAAATGGAAGTCATTGATGAACTAGAACAATGACAAAGTGGTGAAGGGCTCTAAAAAAGAGTTCAATAATGAACAAAAACAATGACATAGTCTGGAATATCCCTGACACTTCAAGGAAGCTCACTGATGAACCACGTTAGTGACAAAGTCAGGAAGGCCTTTCAGATTTTGCAGGGTAACTCCTGAATATATCATATTTAAGTTCACTGATAAACACTCTTTGTCAGGGCCTTTTCTGACTATCAATGTTCCAGTTCTCCAATGAACCTCGTTTTGCAGAGCCTTTAGGCCTGGCTCAGTGTTTGATGAAATTCCTTGTGTAGGGCTCTAATCCTTTCTTTCTCTGAGTTCTTGTTCATCAATGAACTCCCTTTGTTAGGGTATTTCCTGACTATGTCAATTTTTGTCTCACCAGCGACGAAAGGCGCGGAAAACGAGACATATGCTTACAAAGTATAGCAGTGGTGGCGGCGTAAACTTTCATGTTAAGTTTTTGTGATTAGGTCATTTTCTCAGTTACTGTAAGTCTTAGGTCAATGATATTTGGTATATAGGTTGGTCTTGAGTAGAAAATGACAGTCTGCTATATGGCTTTTGTCTGTGACCTCAAACTATAAGTGGTAGGTCAATGATATATAGTATATAGGTTGGTCTTTGGTAGTACATGACGGTCTGCTATATGACATTTGTCTGTGAACTAAATTTCACGGTCCACTGATCATGTTAAGTTTCCCAGTATCTATTAATGTAAGGTCAATAATATTTGGTATGTGGGTTTGTCTTAGATGGAACATTACAGCCCGCTATTTGGCTTAAGCCCTTGACCTCATTTTCACGGTCTAGTGAACATGTTTGGTTTTTCAGTATCTATCAGTGTTAGGTCACTGGTATTAGGCATTTTCGTTTTTGGGTGATTCATGACAGTCTGCTATATTGCTTTTGTCATTTATCCTAATTTCACAGTCTAGTGAACATTGCTATGTTGCTTTTGTCACTTATCCTAATTTCACAGTCTAGCGAACATTGTAAGTTTTCTAATTTAATTACTTATAGTTTGAGTTTTCACATCAATTTTGCGACCAAGTAGGGATGGGCGAGACATCAATTTGGGTCCACATTTGAATAGTTCACCAATGGTCTTCCTTATTTTACATGGTTCTTGACTGTTCCAGTGGTCTAGTTCATTAGAGAACTTCTTTTGCCAGTGCCCTTGCTGTCTGTATTATTGTTTTAGCTCAAAATTGAACTCCGAGGGGCCTTTGACAGTTCCTTCTTGATTTTGCAAGTGTTTGAGTTCATCAATGAACTTTGTTAGTCTTGCCCTTCTAGACAGTAAGTATTCTATATAATCAATGAACTAGCTTTGCAGGTCCTTACCTGACTATCAGTATTTCCCTAGTAGTTCAGAAATGAACTCCCTTTGTAAGGACCTGACCTGACTATTTAAGTATTATAGTTCATCAATGAACTCCTGTTGTCAGGGCACTTCAGGGCTTTGTCAGTGGTCTAGTTCATCATAAACTCCCATTGGCTGGGCCCTTTGTTACTGTGTATATGCTGTAGTTCATCAATGACTTTGGCGAACATAAAGGGGCCTTCAGAATGGTTATGTGATAACTTGAAGTCAGAGTATTTGACATTACTCAGCCATGTAACATGCTATTTACCAATTTTATTTAAATGTTATTGGTTCCTGAGAAAATTTTCAAGGACTTTCTTCAAGTAAAGACCTCTATGAATAATTTCTTAACAGAAGATCTTTATGATAGCCATTGAAGATTAGTTTCAATAATTATCCAATTTGTTTGATTTATGGTATGAATGACTTGTTTCTAATTTGTGTGCCATAACCATGAATCATTAGTTGATTACAGAGCAATTTTTATTTAAATTTGTTGAATACACAAATTAGAAATGTGTTGTTTGTTACATTTGTTATGATGTTTGTTACAGAAATTTTTTGTCTGCAATCTTTTCAAATTTTAAGGTTGATTGCATAATGACAAACCATGTTTTTTTTTCATAATATTTTGAAATTTCAAAATTCTAATAAAGATATTGTTTTTGAATTCTGTTATCTTGGGATGAAATTTGACATTTTGTTTAACTGTGATTTAAAAAGTAATATATTCCTTTATGGTATAATTACTGAGATTGTGATGATAAAATGACAACTTCACAATGATAACATCATACAGATAATATTATATCACACCTATACCTGTCTGTGTGCTCCGAGAAACGTGTAAATACTAACATGTTTTAATCCTAAGGGTAATTGTACATGTAGTACAAGTATGAATTTAATACATGTATATATATATATATAATTCAATGTATGTTGAAAAATCAGTTTATTTGGAGTCAAAAACTAGTTGAAATGTTGTGAAACACACATGTACTGATCTTTAGTATACATGTACTTTGTTATAATAAATGATATAAGAAAAGGCAGACATTGTGATTCTATATATGTATTATCAAAATAAGTAATTAAAAGCTAAAACTGCACAAAACATGTTAAATACATGTACTATTGCTCTCTCATCAGAAAAATTAATTTTGAGATGGGTTACATTTGAAAGTGGTCGAATGAACTTTTATAAATTTCATAAACTTAATAGTGTATTTGAACAAAGTTTATTTAATGGGGAAACAAGTACATGTACAAGTAGATGACCTCACTAATAAAGTACAAGATTTAGTATTAATTTCATATAAATGTTTTTATATCTTTTCATCTTTCCATGTTTTAAGTTCAGAAAAAGTTATTTGAACTTCTTATCTTCTCTTCAGTGTACAACTCCTCTGGTAGAAAAATATTTGTATTTTTTTTATAAATGCTTATCTTAAAAGTTAGACTATATTAGCAGCTATAAATTCCAATAACAAATATTTGGATAAGTTCTACCTGTCTTCCTCAGTATCGATGATGTTATATGGTAGCACCAAAACAAGATACCATTAACTGTATGTGTAGTTTGAGTAATTTTTTTGTATGCTTAATTTTCTTAGCCGTTTTTTATACCATAGAAAAATTTTTATTCAGAAGAAATTTTGAAATGTCTTAGGCACTCTTATTCAAAGGTGATTTTATATAAGTATTACTGAAAGTCTCATTTTGAATGTACAATATTGCAATTAATCAAAAGCAAAACTGTCTAAGGAAAAAAATTGATTAATCTTATTCATCTGGTATTCTAGCTACCACTGTAAGAACAGTTAGATAATTTTTATGACCACATATAAATGAAACATGTTGATGCAAGGTATTATCTGAGAAACGCACTTCAATGGCTGGAGATTTAAACAGTTTGAGCTACAGTACAGGGGTTTCAAGGTAACGATGTTGAACTACTGTGAAAGTACTATTGTTCGTGGGGATCCAATTTTCGTGGATTTCGTGGTTCACTTAGACCAGGAAATTAAGCTCCCAACGAAATGCATTTTTTCCATAGAGCTTTAACGTATGGAATTTGAAACCACGAATTTAGGTACCCACGAAATAGCGATATTTGTGAAAACCACGAAAATTGATGTCCATGAATAAAAGTACATCCACAGTATGTATAAACATAAACAAATGGACCACAAAAAGTATTTGAGACATATAGTGTTGGACTTATTGCAGTTTGAGCCATCAAAGTTTATTATAATGCAGTATAATACATATACATGTTTATGCATAATAACATAGGACAATAGTTGGTTATGGAATTGTGGATGTAATCCAAGCTTATGTATTTTATGCTTTATGCTTATAGAAACAAACATGAATGAACTATTTAAATTACCATTTTCAAGTTTGTTTTTATTTACACCTTAGTACTTGGTACAGAACACTTGTTCTGAAGATGTTACTTCCTGAACACATGAGAACAGTCTATAGCTAACTTCCTGTTGGCAAAGAAATAGACTATAGACACAACAAAATCAGCTGTTATTGATTTGATGGGGTACTCTAATAAGCCTTATCTTTAGTTATAAAATTTAATATTGATTGCATTCACAGTATTATTTACTTGGTGATAATTTTTTGTTACAGATTTCTGATGGAGGACCATTAGTTAATTGAGAAAGATCTTGTCAGGTAAATTTTATTATTTAGTGGTTTTTATGCATGGGTAGAATGTATTTGAAGAGAGCTTAGGTGATATCATTCAGGTAAAAATGGGAATTTACATAGTTTCAATAAAAGTAAGGGATTGACAAATTATTGGATTTTATTGCAAAGTACATTTAGAATATCAGGGGATAGTTAGAATGAGCTTTCGGGTTCAGATTTTGTCTGTTGTCTGTGGACTCTTCATAAACAATATCTTTAATATATATCTTCTCCTATTAAGTTCAAGCTAGTAATACATGGAAACTTTCTAGTCCCTATGGTCTAGTGGATCAGAAAATTTTTGGCACAGACTGAACTTATGTAAGCAAAATTATAAACATTCTCTTCAATCTAGGTACGTTAGTTACTTATCACTTAACTCCAGTCAAGTTCAGGATCAGAGGTGAAAATGGTTCTGGAGTTATGGCCCCTGAAAATTTGGCAAAAAATGTTGTGGTCATGTAATACACTGTTAGTGCTGCTTTGATTATAAAATGCCAAAACAATTTTAGTATCTCTTTACTGATTTTTGGCATACCTATATAGCTTAAAATTACTTGGCATCCATTGCCACCCATCTATAGTAGCCCTTTATTAAAGATCTCTGAAATTATTGGACATTAGAACCAAGCTTTCCTGAATCATCCCCAGGGTATATAATTCCAATTTAAGTAGAGTCTGAGTCTGAGACTTCAACAACATGTGGCAACAGTGTACATGTGTAGAATAGTACTGAGGGGTCAATTGCTATTTTGGTATAAACCATGAACCTGTTAGGCCAATACAACATATGTAAAAGGATTCTTTGATGAGATCTAAAATGTATTGAGTCCTAATTCAGTGGGGGGTCGTACAGGTGGGTACTGTGCATGGGCGTACGAGAAATAAAATGTCACAACACTAAGAACAGAAAATTAGAAATTGGCTTTCACGATGCCATTTTTCGGTTAGCAAGAAACATGGCAAATAATGACCCTCCAACACGGCGACACGTGAAATAAAAAACGGCAAACATGCTGCACGAAAATAACGCTGTGCCACCCTTTTCAATCAGTGATGAAAAAAAGCAGGCAAGATAATGTTTTACTGAATCTTTGGGAAAATGCATCTCTCTACAAATTTAAAGTACGTGGTTAAGTATCTAATTCCTTGAAATATCATTTCTGGCAGCTGTCTGATCCAGATCTAAGATAACAGAAACAAAGATTAAGGTTGGACCATATTGGAAACAAAATCCTATCGAATACTAATGCATACCAATCTGTCATAAGCTTAGTGAGTTAATCAGATAGATGAAATGTCCAGTCAGATGCAGTATTAGTATACAGTATACAGTATACAGTAGAATATTCTAGACAACAACTTATCACCATTTTGAATGTCATTAATGTCTTTTGCATTTTAATGGACTACATAACACCTCATTTTACCCCTGCTTTCCTTACTTGGCAAGTTTTGACTGAATAAGTTTACAATGTACCCTTGATAATCCCTTCAAAAAATTGTGTCTTAATAGATGACCAGGAGCAGACTATGTTGAAAAATATACTCAAAACTTCTACGCAGAAATGTCTTGATGGACAGTTAAAACTAAGCATGATCTCAATGGTCAATGAGTTTTACTTGAATCTTGGATCTTTCAAGGTTTTGAAGCGTATTTTTATTACCCATTACTTTATACTTCATGTTTTAAGTTCTTTACATGTACTATAGCAATAATGTTTTCATCATGATTTTAGCCAGGTTTTCCATATAACTTGTAATTCCATGTATTCTGGTGGGTGTAAAATATCATTATTTCTTCGAAATGTTTGGATATAGGTGTAAATTTTCATTATCACTCTTGGTAGCAAATATGATAGGTTCGTCACTAAAGCTTTCCAAACACAGACATGATGCAGCATCAGATGTATTATATATACCGGTACATGTATATTAATAATCAGACTGTTTGTAATGCTTCATCTGTAAAGTTTTAATATGTAGACAGATAGCCTCAGTACAACATCTAAAGACAATCCCATTCTATCTGGGGAATGCTGCTTTTTAAGGTAAGTTTGCCTGAGGCGCTGATACGATGCAATTCATGATTGCTGCTTTTGAATGTTAGTTGGTACTGGTAGGAAGTGATGATCCCACGACAGATTTTCATATTTTTTATCATCTCTAATGCATTACATTTCCAAACTACTCGACTCATTTTAACCAAACTCTATGTAATGAATGATGTATGGAATGTCATCCACAAAAATTGCCCATTTTGTTCATTGAAAAGAAACATGGCAGCACCAGCACAGAACATACTTAAGCATAGAAGCTTTTGGAGGAAAAAACATTTTGATCACCTATGCTGACGAAAGTACTGAAACCTTACAGGATATATGGAGTTCCTTAACAAAAATTGCTCACTTTGTTCTGATCTGATGAAAATGTGGCACAGAAATATGGGGGAAAACATTTTGATCAGCTACAATGATAAGAGTATTCATGAAGCCTCGTATAGAGTTCCTTTACAAAAATTGCACATTTCATTCAGTTCTGACAAGAAATATGGCCACCAATACATAACATAAATGTATTTTAAAATGGAACCATTTTGAATAACATATTTTGATCTTATCCTGAAACTTTTGGAGCAAGCGTAACCACACTTTACAGGTGTGATGTATGGAAGGTACAGAGATTGCTCTTTTATTCAGATCCTATAAAAATTGGATGGCAGCAATTAAGCATAATTATACCCCCCGCAAACAAAGTTTAGTGGGTATATAGGAATCACCCTGTCTGTCTGTCTGTGCGTCTGTCTGTCCACACTTTTTGTAAGCACATCTCCTCTTATACCACCAGAAGGATTTTGATGAAACTTTACACAAAGGAAGGACACTATATGGAGATGTGCGTAGAGGAGTATAATTATTGTCCGAAACCAGGAAGGGGAGATAATTCGACTTTGAGTTTTCATTGATTCCGTCTGCACAGATTACTTTGTAAGCACAACTCCTCCTAAACCACTGAAAGGATTTTAACGAAACTTTACACAAAGGAAGGAAACTATATGGAGATGTGCATGCAGGAATATAATTTTTGTCTGAAACCAGGAAGGGGAGATAATTTGACTTTGAGTTTTCATTGATTCTGTCTGCACAGATTACTTTGAAAACACAACTCCTTCTAAACCACTGAAAGGATTTTGACGAAACTTAATACAAAGGAAGGACACTATATGGAGATGTGCATGAAGGAATATAATTTTTGTCCAAAACCAGGAAGGGGAGATAATTTGACTTATACTTTTCATTGATTCCGTCTGCAATGACCTTTTTGACTTGGACAATTTTTTCAAAGAAATAATTCAAAGGGTATTGTTTTTTAAATAAAGCTGTGACAGAAATTAATTTTTTTAATTGAAATTGCCTTGAGAAATTATTCTCAAAGTGTTGTCAGGAAATTTCTCAAACACTTATGATCTTTGTGTGAAATGTCGAACAAAGGTGATTTTTTTTTCGGGGTTATATTTGGACAGAATTTTTTCATTTGAGCCCTTGTGAATAGTTATATCTTGAGTATTATATCATTATGTCCATACTCTTATTATGTCCACACTTGTACTATGTCCACACTTGTATTGTGTCCATACCCACCTAAATTTGCACTAACTATATGATTCAGGGTTCAATGAGCAGGGGGTATATCTGGCTGCCATTCGGCGACAGCTCTTGTATAACATTAGACCATAATCATTTCCTCTGACACTGAACCAAACCTTACATGAATTATGTCTTAAAGGACTCAAATAAAGACTGTTCCTTACTTTCAACATGGCTGTCAACGTGAATCAGAATTAACAAAAGAACCTTCTTGGAAAAAAACATACTTTGATCATCTCCGCTGAAAGTACTGAAGTTATTTGAAGCAAACTAGAGTGTAGTGATTTATGCAGGGTCATATACAAAGATTACTAATTTTGTTGAGATTTTTCAACAATCTTGCATGTTCACCGTCAATGTATATAATTTTTACATTGGACCACTTAGGATAAATGTATTTTTATCATTTTCTCTGAACTTTTAATTGCAAGCAAATTGAATCAAACCTAATAGAAATGATAGATAGGCCCACAACAAGGATTTCTCATTTTGTTCTAAACTAAGGACAAACATGGCAGAATGGTGTGTAGTAAGGCCTTGGAAAATCATCTCCTATTAAGCTACTTATTGCAAGTTGAAAAAGTCTTTGCAGGAATTATGTATAGAAGGCATTGAACAAAATAAAGCTTTGTCATTTTGAAATTATCTGCAAACTAACATGGCCACCAAGTACTGGACAATTGGACTCTAAGGTAAAAATTTACTGTAAACCAACTTGTTATCATAGATACTTATTCTGCATTTTGTCCCAGAGTACTGGTCACTTTTCCAGCAACTTTTCATGTTTGTCTATTTCTGCTCATACATATTCTCTTCTTGTAACCCTGGTGTTTTCAGCTGGATAACCCTGAGCATCACCCAAGTTGGCACTCCATGGCGGGTGGGGAGCAAGGGAGTTACTTTGATATAATTTTTGTCAAGAAAACAGGTTAAGTGCACGCTAGGGGCCTTCTTGATCTCGCTTGAGGGGGTGAATATTGTTCACCTCTAGTTGAAGACCTTCAGGCGACATCAAGATGTAGACAGGAATAAAAGCCCTGTCCTTGATAAACTGGAGTTTTCTATGTATCGTGTGCGTTTTTGTCACTTGCACATTCACTCCATATCCTTTCATTTTTCCTATTAGTATGAGATTTAGACATATTTGCAATGATATATTATACGACCGCAAAAATTTTGTGGTCGTATTATGGTATGGCGCAGTCGTCGGCGTCGGCGTCTGTGGCCAGCATAACTTTGTTTCTAGTGGACGGATCATCTTCAAATTTCAGTATGTGGTTCCTTGGGATAATGGCAATCCCGGATTTTAATTTCGGGTTTGTGGCCCCACCCGTTTAAGAAAAAGGGGCCAAAAGGGGTTAAATTAGGTGTTTTCACAGTCTGTGGCCAGCATAACTTTATTTTTAGTGGACGGATCATCTTCAAATTTCAATATGTGGTTTCTTGGCATAATGGCAATCCCGGGTTTTAATTTTGGGTTTGTGGCCCCACCCGTTTAAGAAAAAGGGGCCAAAAGGGGGTTAAATTAGGTGTTTCACATATTTGACTGTAGAATCTTTATTATTTATCGGATTTTGATGGGGTTTCTTTCAGTAAACTCCTTAGAAAATTTCAATCTGGAGTATGCCAACGGATTTTACTTGGCATGTACCGTTCACGAGATAAATGGGGACCAAAAGGGGCGAATTTCAAAAATTTTAATTTTTTTATTTTTAGTCCGATTTTGATGCAATTTTTTCCAAAGGATTCCTTATGAAAAATAAAAATAGCGCTCTACTATTAGATTTTTTGTAACTTGTTTCCTTACCCAGCTATGAGGGGCCAAAGGGGGCCAAAATCATAAATTTACAGATAACCTAAAATTTTTATTTTTCATCAGATTTCGTTGGGATTTTTTTCTTTGGATTCCTCTTGATGTAAGCTTTCAGCAGTATGTTAACGGATTTGGCGTAGCTCTTACCAATTCCGAGCTATGAAGGGCCAAAGGGGGCCAAAATCATAAATTTACAGATAACCTAAATTTTTTATTTTTCATTGGATTTCGATGGGATTTTTTTCTTTGGATTCCTCTTTATGTAAGCTTTCAGTAGTATGTCAACAGATTTGGTGTAGCTCTTACCGTTTCCGAGCTATGAAGGGCCAAAGGGGGCCAAAGTCATAAATTTACAGATAACCTAAAATTTTTATTTTTCATCGGATTTCGATGGGATTTTTTCTTTGGATTCCTCTTGATGTAAGCTTTCAGTAGTATGTCAACGGATTTGGCGTAGCTCTTACCGTTTCCGAGCTATGAGGGGCCGAAGGGGGCCAAAATCATAAATTTACAGATAACCTAAAATTTTTATTTTTCATAGGATTTTGATGGGATTTTTTTCTTTGGATTCCTCTTGATGTAAGCTTTCAGTAGTAAGTCAACAGATTTTACGCAGCTTTTACCGTTTCTGAGCTATAAAAGGTCAAAGAGGAATCATAAGGAGTCATAAGGGCTAATTTTTATTTTCCCTAGTTTGTGTCCAGCTAATTACTGGGTCAATCTCCTTATTGCGTCCTTCTAATTATTGTGTCAAGCTCTTTCGTTTGTCCATACTCGCTTTACATTACACTTTTTCAAATTTCAGTGGACGACATGCTGCGGTCGTATCATGCTGCGCTCGGCGTAGCCCTTTATTTTAACGTTATTTTCATGTGAGGCCATAAAAAAAATATCATATACATGTATTCTCATAACTGCTCAACCCAATTTTTTGACCTGCCTCAACAATTTTTTTCTTTTTTGGGCAAATTGGGGTAAATTTCCTTTAAAATGATGGCATTTTTCAAAAGATTTGATAAAAAATATAAAATGAAATTCACCTGCCCACCCCAAATTTTGAGAAAAAATGGATGAGAATCTAGGAATTATTTTATTATGACATTAGCAGAGATAGCAAAAAATGCATCGCTCACAAAATTAGGTGGTTTACAGTAATTTTATCTCTGAAGCAGTTATAGGTAAGTTATTAATTCAACCATTTGTATTTCTTCCCTACTTCAAAGCATTTTGTCAGGTAAGCGACACATAGGCTTACCCTCTG
>MJUU01045991.1:211770-223630 GCA_002080025.1 Modiolus philippinarum | reverse complement strand
TTGCTTAACCATAGTGCTGCTGTTATGTTTTATATTGCTTATGCTATATTGCTTTTAGGTTTAATTGATTTGGCTGCTTTAATGTTTTATGTTGCTTATGCTACATTTTAGTGCCTTTTAGTTATCGGTTGTTTTTTCTTACATGATACATGTATCTGTGCTTGATTTAATATGAATATCCTCTATGTTGATTGATTGATTAGTTAGAGTTTAACGTCCAATGAGCAATATTTCAGCTATATCAGGACGAGAACAAGTTAATCAATTCAAAAAATTGAAAGTATCAGAAGAAAGAAATAAAGGTGGAAGGGACAACCTGGGCAACGACTTTTGACTGCCACTGGAAAATTGGAGAAATGGGTAGGGGCAGGAAATTTAGCCTTCCATACGACACCCAGTGCGTCTGCTCTCTTTAGAGAAATATAGAAGGGGTCTTTATACTGCATGGAGCGTGGCGTTTCTCCACACAGTTTGGCTACAATGGTTCGCGGTCAGGCTTTCCGTATTATGACCTGACTACCCCGCATAGACAGGGCATTCCCCTATCCACCACCCGGGGACGCGCCCGGCAGCTCTGTAGCCGAAACCCCTGAAAACCGATTCAGGTGCCGGGAATATCCTCTATGTCTATGTCTTTGGGTGTATATTTTTATGTATGTATGTGTTTGATATGTATTTTTTACGAAAGGATGCTTGTATTGTAAAGTATATGTCAATTTTAAAAGCTCATTAGAGCTTATGTTTATTGTTATTTTAACATGCCGACTTTGATTTGATTGATCAGGAAGCCTCGTTCTATTTTGAAACTTCAGCGTAGAAAAATTTTTACCGGAAGTTGCATTTTGTATGACAATATATGACATTTCAAACAAAAATTTGGACGTCATAATCCTTATCCTTTTGGGGGAAACATTCTTCAATAATAAGTTATGTCAAAGAACTATTTCCGTGGCGGGAAGTTTCCAAATGGACCATAAAAATCCACTTTGAGGTAATATAGTTAGGAATATGTTGAAACCATTTGCATGGAATAAAAAAATAATCTAAGTAATTTTGGCAGAGTTTATCGGTGAACGAACATGGGCCTTTGTGAAAGAGTCCTCCTTTGGGCATATAGATACGCTCCTTCCAAATATATAATATTTCTGTATTTTACTACGTAAAAAAAATAAACAATCAAACATCTAGACTTGTCTAGACGATGTCTATTGAAATTTATGATGATTCTTGACCAAACCCTTCTGGAAGTTTTGAGTTTGATTATTCTTCCGTTGTGCGACAGTGTTCTACCAGCAGACTAGGCTCCTTGAGCTAGCCGGCAGTTATGCGGCGAGCACCCCTTGACCCATCTTTCAAAATTACGTATTGATTTTTCTTTCCCTTCAAGATTGAGGTCATCGAGTTAGTAGTCTGCCTGTATTGGGTTTTATTCGTATGTTGATGGGGAAACGGGGCAGATAAAGGGGAGGTTTGGGTACCCATAAACTGGTTTATTCCTACCGCTGGCTTTTGCTGGTGCCGGTGTTCTATAGCCATTTTTCCCCCATGCCAGTTTTTCCGGGGGAAAATTTGGTATATGCTGATTTTTCTCCCCGAAAAATTGGGCATGTTCCAAGCTTTAACCCTTACAGAACATGGGGGAAAATGAGATCATTGCCATTTTCCCCTTTCAACCGTACATATGCTCATTTTCCCCTAATGTCATCATTGGTCGCATATAAATTCTTTCTCAGAAATTTAATGAGTGGGACATGTGAGAAAAGACTTTTGCTTAAGCAGCCCCCCCCCCCAAAAAAAAGAAATAAAAATAAATAAAAAATAAAACAACCTGGTCAATATGAATTATTAATTAATGGCAAATTTCATAAAAAATAAACAGACCGATAGACAATCTGCAAAGTTTGGAGTTAATGTGTCCAGGGATTTTTTTAATTATTTTAGTGAAAAATTGATTCTTTCGTTGGAGAGATGACCTTGGTAAATAACCAGGATATTTTACAAATACCACCTTGGCTAAATCATTGGCGGCAGTGGCTCTCAGTGTTGGCATCACTTGTCATTTTATACATGTTGCTTTAATGTATTGTAAAAAAAAATCATAATTGTCAGTACATTTTTTAATCTAATTTTCTTTATCATGGAGAATATTTGTCAATTTTTTGTGTATGTTGATTCTTTTCTACCCCTTTTTCTCAAATAGCACCGGTGGATCCAACCTCCAAAAAGGGGATTCCAATGAGGTTCCTTAAAAAGGGGGGTTGCAGACCATTTTTTATCGATCTTTATCAGTCGTGTCTCAATTTTGCACAAGATTTTTGTGCTTTTTTAAAGGGCTCAACTAATGGAGCCATTCCCTCTGGATCAGCCCATTAATAGTAATATTATTGAGTGAAAACATGATTACACATGAAGTTCAGTTCTCAAATTAAGTCATATATTAAAGAAATTGCATTAGAGTTATATTAAAATTGAAGAGCGTTCTATGAGATTTATATGTGAATTCTTGACATACGGACAAGGTCCCCGGACAAGGTCTGTCTGTTCAAAGGCATATGATTAGGTATATGTCTCTAATCAGTTCTTGATAAAAGCTCGGACGCCATCTCAGACCAGTTGAGATAGAAAAGACATATGTTCTTCAAGATGAAGAAAAAAATAAAAGCGTTGTTCCATTGCTTATTTTTGCCATGTATGTGTAGAGACTTTGTCCCATGTGCATTTACTCCATATCCCTTCATTGCTTGTTATGTGTTATAACAAGTAATTTGTATGGGGGAAAATCAGCATGGGGGAAAAATAGCAATACGTATACGTATTGTCAGTTTTCCGTGGGGGAAAAGTGACAATGATCTCAATTTCCTTGGGGGAAAAATGAGAGTAATCTCATTTTCCCCCCGGAGAAAATCTAGCATGGGGGAAAATGACAATATAACACCGGTACCAAGTCCGGCTGTCCTGCGTTCGTCTTTTGTCTTATTCGTGTTCTTCATGTGTAGTTTCATGGCACATTGTGGCATGTAATTATAATTTTCAGCCATTGTAGGTGTTTCCTGTTATCCATTTTTTACATTGTGTAATTCGATCAAGCAACCGTCTAAACACAACAATCTCCAATCACTTAAACCTGCTGAAACGTATTAACACAGAAAGCATATTGAGTAAATGTACATAAGACTAAGTCTCTACAAATTCACAAGTGGAACAACGCTTTTACTT
The DNA here is from genome assembly GCA_002080025.1 of Modiolus philippinarum. Lineage (NCBI taxonomy): Eukaryota > Metazoa > Mollusca > Bivalvia > Mytilida > Modiolidae > Modiolus > Modiolus philippinarum. Next base: position 220,414 of record MJUU01045991.1, on the reverse strand, counting down.
GAAGTCACCACGAATCACCCCTATATGTTCAGTTTAAAAATGCACAATGTCAGTACTTTTTCATGTATAGTATTAGTGGTCCCTAAGGGATATAATGGTGGGACAACTATTATTCGTTTTTTTTTTTTTTTTGCAGTATCGGCAAAAATTGAAAAAAAATGCCACAAGATGGAATTCACCTTCATGCTTTTCGCGACTGGAGTCGCTGCTGCACTGTTATAAGGTTTGCGGCAAAACTCGCTATTTAACGCATGTTCAAAAAAATATTTGTGAGTAAAATTTTTCCAGTATCACGGCGTCAATGAACGAAACCTGATAGTGCAGTGGTGGCACAAAACGGGACGAAATATTCCATTAGCTAGCGGGGCAGGACATGCTAACCCTTCCGGAGCACCTGATGTCACTCCCGGTTTTCATGGGAGTTCACACTATGAGTGCCTTAGTTTTTAATGTCGTCTTTTTATTTCCGTGCTTGTAGCTGTCTCACGTCCTTGTTTTGTCTTTGTTTTTCTCTGTTGCCGTTTTTGCCATGTCTTCGAATTTCGATTTTTGTAGTCTTCGCTTCCTTTGTTCCTTCGGTATNTTGATCCTCCTTCTTCGGGACAGTAATACGCTAGTGTACAACGTTATAAACATGAAACTCTCGATTCCGATTTCAAACTTAAATGAAATGACACAAACAAACAATATTTAAGACACTTTTTTGCGCATTTTAATACCTTTCAGAAGCCAGGTATGTTTTCTTAATGTTGTCTATAGGAAATATGAGAAAAAACATCTCTGGCTTTGAATTCCAATAGGGATAAGGCAAGCTTTTTGTGGCCAAAACTGAATATTGGGCAGCATTTTTTCACAAAACCATGAACATTGTTAGTTTGAACGACAATTGGAAAAACAATATCTTCTGTCGAAACAACAAAACCGTTAGAATAAGACAATTAAAGAGCTTTGGAAAAGATGTGTTGAATTCTGCTCAAACCGATACTAGGGGCTGTCTTGAATCTCATTGTTAAAGGCCTCGTGGTGACCAACAATAAAAGCGTTTCAATTGCTTGGTTTTACCATGTAATTGTAGAGATTTGGTCTCAACCTTTCATTTTTTCCACTTGATTATATGTGATTACCGAGCTAAAACTAATACTTAAATTTTCTGTAGCACCAAAAGTCAGAAGCTGTCTTTCTGAGTTAACATTGTGAATTATTTATGAGATGATTGTATGATAATATATTTTGTTGATTTATCACCCCTCAAAGCGCCATGTATGTGATTTTAAGTCATTTATTAAATCACTTGCGACATATACTTCATTGAAAATGTATTATCTGCAGGTTTTGGTAGCACCCAATGATAAACTTCGGTTTAAAGGATATCCTCAAAAGAGGCGCTTACAGGTTGGACTATGACTCACAAGTCGATTTCAAGAAACACGTCATTTATTTTTTTTTCAATAACCACGACACTGCATGTAGATATAAGTTCGAATTTTTAAATTACTAAAACAGTAAATCCAGTCAAATCCTGTTTAAAATAATCCAAATACTTTGGAAGATAGTTGTAGAGTTTTTCTGATAATTTTAATTAATTTAATTTAATTTTTATTATTTTTATTTATTTTACAGTCCTATCGATATTTCAATTTTAATTGTAGTATACATTTAAAAAACCCCTTTCAGGGGACCAAAAGCTTGTGAAGTGAAATTTCTGGCAAGTTAAACGAATTTTTTGTTTTTGTTTTGTTTTATTTTATTTTTATTTATCTATTTATTATTATTATTATTATTTTTTTTTTTTGGAGTATGTAAAATTTGCTAAAAAGCAAACTTTGAACAATCGAAAACATATTTCAAATTCACAATTACTGGAAAATATAACACAATACATAGAAAACATAGATCGATACATTTGTACAAAAACGTGAAACTTTAAGATAAAACTATTTGTATGTACTTAATTGTGAAGTTACAGGATTTTTTTTATTTGTTTTAAATTACACATATATGATAACCAATTCCTCAACATTTGAAAAAAAAATCTACAAAAATGTCACTTCTAATCAAAACGAAACTGGCAATGTCTCAAGTGTATTGATTCCATATATATTTACATTCCGTATTTTGTGTATAAAGACGAAAAAATGTACAGTGAGTGTAATTTGCCCTTTTTAATATTTAATGATCTGTTTGAGTTGATATAAATTAATTTGATTGAAAATATAATAAATTCATTCAAGAAATTCATATAAACCCACAAATGTATTTACTTATTTATATTATCATATTTGATTGTAAATCATTTTTTATTATTTATTCCTGCACATTTAACGACATAAATCTTGAAAATAACATTAGTCATAAGACGCTGAATCAGCAATTTATTCCTAACAAAATTAATTGCAATTGATTATATTCATAGATACAATGTGTGCGCGAGAACGGTGCGCAGACAGATAATTTGACATAATGTCGGTAAAATGATACTTTATGGGAAATTTCATTGGTCTAGATAGTAACTGATTTATAAATATGTATGAGACATGTTTTGTGTATTAAGCTTTCTGGCAATAAAAATTCATACGTTTGAAATCTGACAACTATAGAATGAATAACAGGATACATAAATTATACAAATGTGAAAAATATCTGCTTTTATAAAAGTACGTTTATCAAATCAAAAACGGAGAATTCAATGTGGAGAGTTCTCTATATTTATTGATGATAATTTATTGTGGTTAATTACGTTATTTACAACAAAATAAATACTCCTATCGAGAGACATTTGTCGCAAATAAAATCTATGTTCCATAATAAATTTGGGGAGGGGGTTAGGAGTTTGCAATAGTCTGTTATGTAGTTATCTATCCTAAAATGACCATACAAACAAGCTACACGCAAGCGATTCTATTCATTTTGTTATTTTTCTCTTTACAAAATTGTTAATATTGCGGAAGAGAGCGTCATTTTATATTCGCGTTGTATCATTCTTGAAACAGAAATGCTTGGAGAAAATGTAGACTTTTGATGTATATGTAATGTTTTATGTAATGGACCACTTCAGTTTTTTTTTCTAAAAGCCACAAAGAGGCTGGAGGGTTTATAGAATTTATAAAACCATCCTAGATATGTGAAGTGATGGACATTTTTTCTTTTTTTTTTAAATCCGTTTTCGTGAGTCGAATAGTGACGGTGTTGGTATATAAAATTGATAATAACATACACTTTATAAATATTAACAGTATTTGCGCCCATATTGCTATCATGAAATTCAGCGCGTCTGTCGTGTAGTTATTTGTCAAAGATGGCGTGTGCAAAAGAGAACAAGAACTATTTGGATTTCCCGCATAACTGCATGCTATTTACATTTTACGGAATAGCCTATCTCTAGCATATAAATTATTTTTCTATGCAGCAGTTCTTTGGATGACTACGAATTTTTGCGTGTGTAATTTCAGGGCTTCCAAGTTCCAGCTCCATCGAAGCCTCGATTAGGACTATAACCGAAAAGACATTGCTCGTCGAATGCATTTAATCATCAATTATAAATTACAGTATTCATTTTTAGGAAGATTTACCGGCAGATCCAGTGAATCAAACCTTTGAAATACAAAAAAATACAGGAGAATTTAAATCAAATAATATGGAAAGCCATTATCCAAAAGAAGTCCAAAAACAAGTGCTCATTTCCAAAAATATCGAAATAGGAAGCCAAATCCAGTACCAAGGATATCTACCGAGTGCAATATGAGCTTCTAGAAAAATCGAGATTCCAGTCGAATTTAAAATTCTGCAATTTTTTCTGGGTCCGCCAATACCTTCTGGGGCTGGGCACGGATAAAGACATTTCCTTCGACAGAAAGTCGCTTTGTCAAGACAGGTTTCGTAAGCACAGATATGATCAACAGGAACAGATGATGTAGTTATACTCAAAATTAATTCAAAATTAAATATATAAAATGACACATGCCTAACATGAAATATACTTCCCGCATACCTTACGACCTTTGACCTCTTAATCGAAGTAATGTGATTTATGTGGTTCAGTTCGTTTTTTTTTTTTTACAAAAATCAGCCAGAAACGCCGACAGAAATTGGTTCTAATTTGCAACAACACACACCCTAGGCAAACTGTCATTACTGCAATGCATAATTATTCTTGTTAAATTTTCATTATGATACACAAGACTCTAGTGGCAGGCGCATTTGTGCGGGCGGCAACAACAGTATTTGTTGATTGATTATTTAAAAAAAAGTAATTTGATTTCGGATCTTATCATTGTATATATATGAATTTACTTTAAAGGTCGGGAGAAAATTGGGCAATTATACCCCCGCTTTAGTGAGTGGTATATAGTGATCATGGTGTCCGTTCGTCCGTTATTCCGTTCGTCCGCTCGTTATTCCGTCTGTCATAAGGTACATACTTTGTGGCGACAACTCCTCCTAGACCGCTTGGTTAAATTCAATGAAACTTTGCCATTATGGACCAGCTATTTAAAAATTTGAATTTTTGTGTGTGATTCTTTTACACCTGGAATTAAATATGCGAGCGGGGGTATGTTTTTGTGAGCTTTCCTCACAGTTATTTTAGTTTTGATAAGTATTGTGAAAATTCTTACCTTTGTGGCTGTTCTCTATCAAGTTAAATAACAATGTTTGATTGCGGCCTACTTAAAAAAATATTTCAATATAAAAGGTCATAGAAAAGGCGTTATAACGACATCTCCGACAATGTTCCATTCTGCACATAATACATTTTCTACTGTTATACAGCATATTTCACATTTCTTAATAGAATATGGTATTATTTTGTAAGTACAATCTTCCGCAAACACGCAAGACACGTCGCAGCGGTAGGGTCATTGACAGCGTCTTTCTCTTATCAAGTTGGGGGTTTTGTCTTTCCTTTCCTTCTATAACACAATTTCAAAACTTTTTTTTTCATTCAAAGTCATTTATGAGTTATCTTGCCCTTATCCTTGGACATTAAATCATGCTGCTTTATATACAGTATGCATGCATTTTAGGAGAAATTTTAGCATTTAGACATCAATATAAGTCTGGAGGTCTGACTTCAAATTATGTGACAGCATGGATAGATTTGTACGGACGGGACATAAATGGACGTACAAATAAAGTGCATTTGTCCTTTCTTTGCTGAACAAAATGGTTGCATCATATCAGGCTACAATTTATGAATTCTTATGCGAAAAGGGGGTTGGTGTGTGATAGATGCCACCAAATAGACATTAGTACTATTGACTTTACAGACTTTGGCTATAGGACTATAGGAATTAGGATTTTCTGACATATGAGCTATTGGACTCTTTGAATCTCGGGTTTCGTAATTATACTACAACACCATCGCTATTTTGAAGTATGTAGAAATTGTTGTAAAATCACGTTTTGGATTCTGTTATCATTTTTGTGCAAAAATTTTCAAGATAAATGAAAATATATATTCATAATTAAATATTAGCCTTGAATGCGTGTATTACATGAAAGAGTGTCAAACATCTACATGTTTCTATCCGTCTTCATTTAAAGCAGAAAGAATTAAAACAAATTAAAACGAAATGGCTTTTCCGTTTGTAATTGAATTTTCTATTCCACATAGTCAAGTGAAAACGTGATATCAGACACGGAGTTGATCAATACATGAAATAATCAGAGAAACGCTGCAATACGTAGGAATATGGAATTTCCACTAAATTTTCCAACAAAAACATCAAACTGTGCCATAGGAATCATGTTTCTTAAAGTCAGACATGAAACGTCTACTAATTATGTTTCAGACAGACAATCTGATATATGATTCTCCTTGTTTTCTTCTTGTCGGTATCATATTATTATTTCTTATTATGATATATCTAAATTATATAGATTTAAATGTTGCAGACCTACTTATATTAAGTCTCGTCATTTTCGAGGCTATTTATGGGAATTGATAAGCCTAATCATTCCCTATAAGGGGATATTATTACGAAAACTCAACGCTATGAAATAGATCCAGTCTGATAAAAAGGTAGAAAAGGGTTCAAATATTTTAGATTTTACCAGCAGGTCAGACAAATAAACAAATAAAAGGAATGATACAAACAAACAAAAAACAGAGAAAAGACATATTTCAAGGTCTGATAGCTAATGGCATAAAGGAAAGGAATCGCGGCCAATATACAACCTTTTATTGTCATTTGCCCTTTTATGAAGGAATTGGTATAGATTAGCTCACGAGATCATGCGTGACAATGTTTAACTATATATAAAGCTGCTGTAACAGTTTGTGGACAGTCATTTTCATATTATTCAGTTTTGATTGATTTACTTCTGCGCACGTTAAAGCAAAATAAGCTTTTATAATTGTTGTCTTTCGTCTGATGAAAAGGAAAATGACGATCGATAAAAATCTATCAGAACGGGCTTTAATTTCATACATTAACACCCATTGCTATTATTAAAACCCATTGCTATCATTAACACCCATTGTTATTATTAACATCCATTGCTATCATTAACAACAATTGTTATTATTAACACCCATTGCTATAATTAACATCCATTGCTGTTATTAACACCCATTGCTATTATTAACACCCATTGCTATCATTGCTATTATTAACACCCATTGCTTTATTAACACCGCACCAATTGCTATTATCAACACCTATTGCTATAATTAACACCCATTGTTGTTATTAACACCCATCGCTATTATTAACACCCATTGCTATTTTTAACGCCCATTGTCATGGGGTGAGTGGGAGTACGTCGCTCGTCCAATGAAATACTTTGATTAGAAATTCGTATAAAGTATAATTAAACAGAATATTAATTTCTTCTAAAAGATTATTAATCTGAAATATGAGTTTAGTTATGACTTGCAACATATTATTGAATTTGATATAAATCACTAAATACCGACATCAATAGGGCCTGTAAGTCTCGTACAATACCCGGAAGTTACATTTTAAACACAGATATTTGACGTTTTAAACAAAAATTTGAACGTCACAATCCTCTGACGTCATGTTTTGTCGGGAAATGTTTTCGAATTACCTGTTTATCGTGGATTCTCGTGAGTCACATGACGAGACTTACAGACCCTATTTAGTTTCTGCAGATGGCCATTTCGACAACTTATGTCTCTTCAAGTTGTGCAAAACAAATCTTAACATTCGAAAACCACCATCTGAAAGATGTATTTAACACTATCGGCCAAGTGCGAATGGACGAGAACATTATTTTAGTCAAGCAATATATGCGATTGTTGAAAAATCATTGTTACTGTAATAAACATTATTGATTTTATTACAGTAATAATTTCTTTATCGGGATCGCATCTATTGTTTAGATAAAATAATGATCTCATCGATTCGCACTTGGCCGATAGTGTTAAAGCTGATAGCAAAAACACATTGCCCTTGAATGAAGGTGTTAGGTTTAATAAACACCACACAAAGTTGAGGGTGATGATATTTTCAACGAGTGTGTTAATAACCCTAACACCTTCTTCATCCATGACCAATTTGTTTTTGTGTATTTTATTATACTGAATATGCCGAGTAACATAAGTGTGAAAAACAACAGCTTTAGCAATAACAATAAAATAGCATCATATGTCACGTCTCTGTTGATTTTTTTTGTTGTTGTAAAGGGAGAATATAATCGGCAAACTTCGGTCATGTCAAGATCGTAAATCTTCGGGATCAACGGAAGTCAATTACAGATGCTAATGTTATCAAGGGCAGGGCTAATGAAAGATTGGTTAAAATCAACATATGCCGCTTGTCCAATGAAATTAATGAAGAATGTAGGAAATTTGCATAAAAAGGACATATAACAAATGGGATCTAAACTAGTCAAGGACAGGGCTATACACGAGGGTCTCTCGTGTAGATCCACAGTTTTAAACAAAACTTCAAAAACTCAGACTGCAAGTTCTAAACAAAATCGGTTTTCAGGCTAGTAATTGAGAACTGATTTTTCGGTTTCTGAATACCATCGAGGACTTGCCGTCCTCAAACAAATGAATCGACCCAATGGTAATAAAAAACTAAATACTGAAGAAAATATTAATTCAAATTTTCAGATTTCCATCTCGACATCTTATGTCTCTTAAGTGCAGATCAAATCAAAATATTTGTAAGGCCATAATTAAACACATTATTAATTTCATGATTAGTTACAGTCTAGTGATTATACCCAAAATAATCTGAAATATTTGTTTAAACACTACCGCAAGGGAAGGTTAGGTTTGGCGCGCCATAAAACCGGTTTAACCCAGAATTTCTTTTGAAATGCCTGTACCAAGTCAGTACCATTGCGGTTGACAATTTTTTTTTCTTCGGCTTTTCTTCTCTCTCTCTGTTTTCTTTATATCACTGTTTTATTTTCTAATTTTGTCTTTGTCGATATAATTTGTGATATAGATTTGCCGTTGTGATATTTGTACATAAATACAAAAAGGTAAATAGTATGTTTTTCAATCTTTTATACGATTATACCATGGATTTTAACTGGTTTTGTCTCAGGGTTAGAGGATGACATTTACCAAAAGCCACCAAACAAATCTTTCATAATTTCATATTTACTTCTCAATGGCAATTGCTGTTGAGTTGCTACCGGACATTACCACAATGGATGGGGGGGG
>MJUU01045991.1:199515-210415 GCA_002080025.1 Modiolus philippinarum | reverse complement strand
TATATTCGGATTAATACGGACCATTATTAATTTCATGATCAGTAACAATTTACTAATTATATTCGGATTAATACGGACCATTATTAATTTCATGATCATTTATAATTTAGTTTTTATATTTACAGAGAAATAGCCATTGTATCCGCAGAGGAGTTATAATTACAGAGAAATGATCATATTTTTTGGCAGTGGAATAGTCACTGTGTTTAAAGACGAATAGTCATAATGAGGAATGTTAATTGTGTTTGCAGACGAAAATTCATTGTTTGCAGAAAACAGTCATTGTGTTTGCAGACAAATAGTCATTGTGTTTGCAGACAAATACTCATTGTGTTTGCAGACAAATAGTCATTGTGTTTGAAGACGAATATTCCGTGTGTTTGCAGACAAAAATTCATTGTTTGCACACGAAAAGTCACTGTGTTTGAAGACGTTTGTTATTGTGTTTGCAGAGAAATGGTAATTGTGTTTGCAAGGAATGGTGCCAAAGTATTGACCTGTTAGTTTTACGGGGCGCAAAACTGGTGCCTAAAACATGGCCCAAGGTTTACTTCAAAGGACCCTTTCCGTTCAGATAACTTTAAAACTGCCTTAGTTACTGTAAAAGTACTATTGTTCGTGGGGTTCCAATTTTCGTGGATTTCGTGGTTCGCCGAAACCACGAAATTAAGTTCCAAACGAAATGTCTTTTTTGCATGGAGTTTATTAATGCATAGAATTCGAAACAACGAATTTAAGTGCCCACGAAATAGTGATATTTATCAAAACCACGAAAATTGATGTCCACGAATAAAGTACTTCCACAGTAGTAGTACTTCTTTAGGTAAATGAAAGCCCAAACATTTAAAGACCAAAAACGGTGCAGAATTTCGTTATAAGCTTTTTTTCTTATTGTGATATCTTTAACTTATTTTAAGTGTTTAGGTAGACAATTTTTTCAACAGGGGAAACTGAGCAACGAGGATGTAGCCATCGAAATCGGAAGGCAAATGTTATGTCCAATTAAGACAACAATATTTAAACTTAGGTCTATAATACATCTTTCAACACTGAGGGAAAATTAAGAGTCTAGTCCTAGTCTTATTATCAAGAATATTCAGTTCTTTCAAACTCTTTTAGAATATAATAGGGCCTGTAAGTCTCGTTCAATTTTGGACTTCCGGGTATATCATATATACCCGGAAGTTGCATTTTTAACGGAAAAATATGACGTTTCAAGCAAAAAATATGGACGTCATAATCCCACAATGTCATAGTTTGGCGGGAAACGTTTTCACATTTGAATTTTATCGTGAAATCACGCTGACACATGACCAGATTTACAGACCCTATAAGCACATAATCCAAGTATCTGTGAAGATGAGTTAATAATAAAATAGTTTAACATCCGATCAAATTTTAATTGTTACAGTCACTGAGTAAATTGTATCAAAGACTTATTCTGGAAATCAAAACCTTTCTTCTATGTTCCGTTCACTCAAATTCAATTGTTGAACTTGAAGATGACGCCCCAAGGGTGTGGTGTCTTATTAATGAAAATTTTATACCAGACACGAGTGACTAAACCCCGCAAGATACATGTTGAAGCAAGCTGATCTAGCAAAATAACAAAATACCGAAGGTACTGTTAATTTATTTTCTGCATATTCGCATTTCGACAAGATATGTCTCATCAGTGCATATCAAACCGAAATATTTGGAAGTCCATTGTTAAAGCTGATAGAGAACAAATAACCAAAAGGGATCTTAAAAGAAAGCCAAAATTCAGCTAAGGACAGAGCTATGTAGGAGGGAGATACTCCTTAGTTTAAAACAAAGTTTTGTAAAATTTAGATATCGCAAGTCATATAAAGTCGGTGAATCAAATATTTTTGAAATCCAATTGATGCAAACGATTGTAAGAATCGAAACAATTCCTATAATATGGTTACTAGGTACGTATGTAGAATTCCAAAAAGTAGGTGGTCTCTGAGACTTTCAGGAAATTTACAAAATTGGAATCAACAATTTTTGAAATCCAATTGGTGAAAATGGTTGTCCAAAACGAAACAAATCCTGAGAGAATGGTTGCTAGGTAGAATTAAAAAAATAAGTGGTCTTTGAGACCTTTAGGAAATTTACCAAAATTGGAATGAAATATTTTGGAAATCCAAATGTTGAAAAGGATTTTCCTAATCGAAACTTATGGTAAAGTAGAATTCATAAAATTAGTGGTTTTTGAGACTTTCAGGGTATTTTCCAAAATTGAAATCACATTTAAGAAATCAAAGCACGTTTGTTGACGATCCCGCATCCATGACCACAAAAGACATGGATGTGGCGTTGCTCGACACTTAGCAAAGAATTCCGCTTAAAGCGATGACCGTCTTGAACTTACTATGAGGTATGAGCAAAGCTCATTGTTGAAGGCCTCATGGTGACCTCAAGCTCCAACAATAACAAACTTCGTATCGGTAGTCATAAAGCGTTTTTTATATTATAAATAAGGGAAATACATTTATTGGTATCAACAGTCATTCATCGTCACGATTTTTAATTTTTGTTATTATATAATTTTATATCCAGCGTAATAAAACTTTTGTTGTCAGAATATTTCCTCTGAGTAAAGCAAGTACATTGTCTCTCATTAGAACAGTTCTAACTTTGTGCAATACATTGTTGCTTGTTATTTTCTGCGTCAAACACTAAAAATGCTATATTTCATTAACCAATGCAATGGACACTGTGTTATCTTAATTTTTTTTCAAGTCGTTGAGTCAAAGTGGTTTTACCCTACAGAGTAGTAGGTAGTGTTCAGTTTTGTGGTCTCCAAAAACACAGGGCACTGAGGTTCACCCAAAATAAGTGGCTGCAAAGACGATCACGTTTTCTGTTTGCTTAATTTCCGAAAAAAAAATTATTAGAGTTATATCGCACCACTCTCGACACGAAGATTAAGTTTCCTACCTGCAATCTACAGTTTCCGAGAAAGACTCCTTGATGAGGCATCGTCGAAATTAGCAGGGATTTGGAGTAATACTTCCTCCACTACCACCACCTAAACAAAAACGTTTTGACACCCATTTACAATGAACGTTGGCGGTGCAACCTCTAGCGGCAAAACATATTTTGTGAAAAAAATGTTTCTGAGAGCCAAGGCGATGTGCGACCCTGTGCCAGAGAGGATCGTTTGACTTGTACCGGCGATGTCGACCCTTCGTTGACGATGTTCGGAACAGGTGTGGTGACAAGATGAAAATCGTTCCCGAAATGCCGAACGATTTGGACGCAGACCATTACTTCGCTTGGCATACCAGGAAAATACTTGTTTGGAAGACCATATGTCGTCCTGGCCCGGTGACCATCACATCAATTGCCTTTCAACAGAAGGAATGCATCTACGAAATCTGTCATGGCGGCCATGAATCAGAACATGCATTTCGGAAAAGACCTTCTCAGAGGAGAAACTGCCACTACTTTGTTCTCTTAGACAATTCCATTGTTCACCAACCCGTCTCCACGCTGAGAAGGTAGATCTACCCGAAACATAGACATCGCTTAGAGTTTTGTAGAAGTCAAGAAGAAACCTATCGGATACCTGGTGGACCTGAAGCCCACTACCCCGAACACTTGAGATTACGCAAAGACACCTGGCGCCGTTGCAAGGACGAGGACGCTAAAAGTGAGTCAGTGGAAATCGAGGAAAACAACGATTCAATCAATGAACCGGAAATCGCCTACAAAAGTCAAACTAGTCTGATGACAAAAGGAGCATGAAAACTGTTTAACACATTGGTGGCGGTTAGAGAGCCATCTACATTTGGACGAACCACCCACCAAACGATGCAAATGGGTCTGTAACCAGGTTAGAACCCATGGTACGAACTGTAATGTTATTTGGAAGGCATGTCGGCGACGGTGCTGTTCGCGAACGAACTTCCAGTCAAAGTATCAAATAGATCACGCAGTTTCGTCGTCAACATGGACACCTTCAATCGTAAGTGAACGGACAGGTTACATTCCACTTCCCGCTGGAGGGATCAAAGAATTATTTTATTCGTTCGTCATAACACCGAAAATATACCATTAATGATTCAGAAAAACATTGGTCGCTTATAGACCCAAGGACTTGATCAAAAGCGTGCCATCGCAATGCCGGGGACGGCGACAACTGCAAACTGTGCTACGTTTTTTTTTTGTCAAGTGCAGATATTAGAACTGCATGTACATGTAAGATAAAAACTGTCCCAGTCCGAGCTTAATGACATTTACGGAATTTGTGACAATAACAATGTGAAAAACTACAGCACTTATACCTCTACATTGACAACTCTGAACATCTGAAAACAAAACCTGACGACAAGCGTGATGGTTTCGACTTTCCAATAGTTAACATCCCGTTTTTGAGCAGTAATATTGCCACATCTCTAGCATATGGCGTCTTCATTTCACAACCCACCGCTATTGTCGTGTTTTGTTTTGTGCAGTTTTGTGATGTTCCTGTTCGTGTTCTTAGTTGCTATAAAAATTGGAGTGTGAATTACAAACAGAAGAAAAAAGTGAACACCTACAATGGCCGAAAACTACAATTAAATACCACACTCTACAAGCGAACACAATCGATAGAGAAGAGACAATCGTCAACATTGATAGGATCTCGGGATGTCCGGACTTATTACCGACACTAGGAAAAGCTGGCGGTAGGGTTAAAAGTGTATAATCAAAATATCTATTTTACAACCTAAGTTTCCAACAATTAGCAATCGCGTATCGGTAAATTCCGGCATTTAAGGATCTTGCTTCCTAATTTTGCAAAATAGATCATAAAAATGTTTGTTTTTTTATTATTCGGAAATTCGATTTGCATGGGTTTATTCTACTCTTTTTGCGAATTACGAATGGTTGTACTTTCAGATATTATATATTTTAGCTGTTAACGTCTTATTATTTATAAGCAAGTCCAGATATTGCCAATATGTGGGCTGTATGTCTGACCTGCGACAGGATGCCGGAATAAAAACATATTTATCATGATTACGCTATCAAGCTTCTACATAAAGTTTGTCTATTTTTGTATTGTAAAAAACAACGAATGTAATAACACAAAATAAAATAATCACACTGATTTCTTATATTGAACACCTTTTATAACCCCAAAACACTTAAGGATGTAGTAAGGTGAGGTTTTTGCAGTTTGTAAGAGTCATTCGGATATCTCTGATTTTATCCATTATTACTATGTAAAATATTTTGCCCCATTACACCCAATTTTCGAGTCATAAAGTCTTCAGAAGCTCATTTTAAATCAGTAAGCAAAATTTTATTAGATTGTAGATTTTTCTTCTATCTGAAACAAATCTATATTGTGTCCATGCTATACTAAGGTAAAAGTCCAAGAGAGCTTTTCCCGCCATTTTTTAAAATGTGAAATACCTTGAAAACAAGGCCAATAACCTATCAATATTTTTACCTAACTTTATTCCTTTAACAATGTTCTTTCCATTTAAAATCGTAGATTTATTTAATTTCACCTTACTACATCCTTAAATCTCGGACAGAGGCTGTGAAGGATGGTCAGAGAAAATAATTCAAACGAAAATATTTTTTTAAATGTTGTTTGTACATACATTTTTGTTTAAGATAAAATAAAAATTAAAATAAAATTTATGGAAAATATTTTAAAAAACATAAGTAAATACATACCTTTTTAGTCTTTTCTGATTTTCTTTCAAAGTACATCTATATGCCAATGCCGACACTTTTTATCACATAGTAAAATAAGGAAAACCACGAAATAAAGTTTTTATTCTTGATAAAAGGATATAATTGTAATTCAGTAAGACAAGATATTATTAAAACACTACTAAAGTCGTGGTTACAAGGATTTTTAGTTGTTGTTTTATCTATTTTGTCCCTCTTGAGATGTTGTGCTGATATTTTTCCTGAAATTCTGCTTTAATTCACACATAAAATCATCTTTAATTCCTCATGACGGAGGACACATTTTATATCTGTCTGGACACGACTTAATCCTCTTATATTGATTTTATTATCCTGACACATTTCTCTAAATAATATTTTTAAGGAGGTAGACCTAGGTTAAGGGACATAACTCTTAAAATCATGTGTATGTTTGTTTCTAAGTAACATGGATGATCTTTATTCTTTTTTGCATAAATGCTTAAAAAGGCATTCATGAAACTCACTGTTTTAAACGCCTTACTGATTTAAAGAGTTATCTCCCTTAACCAATATCTTCCACGTTAGTTTGTCAGTTAAAGTTTGACTCCTAACATATAGAAGGGTATGAATGCCCTTTACCGTTAATCGTGAAACGGCCTTCTTCTTCTACCGTTAATGTCTTAATCGATAATTTTTTACCGTTAATCGCCAATAATGCTAGCGTGATTCGTGAAAGGACTTAAACTGTCCTACCGTTAACGTCATATGACTGAAATTTTTACCGTTAATCGTCAAAAGAGTACTCCCATTCACACCTCATATAGTACTGGTTACTAGGACTTATTTTTCTATATTTTTGCCTATGGAGTAAGAAGACCAAAAATCTGATAATTGCTAGATATTTTTTACAATTCTTGCATTTACCAATCAGCCACCCAACACATCTTTCATAGCCTCATATTTACTTGTCAACAGCAATTGCTGTTGAGTTGCTACCGGACATTACCACAAAGGATGAGGAGGTTTGGTGCACTATAGACGCTTTCAGAAATTGGTGATTACAAAGTTATCGAACTTGACCGCCAGGTGTCGCGTGGTCGTCTGCTATTAAGAGGGTGTAGAGACGGTTTTTACTGTGGCAACGTATGGTCCCTTGTCGTGATTAAAATAATAAAAAAAAATAACATTTTTAATTTAAACAGGTATCCGCTCTGAAAGAATATAACTGTTAAAATTCAATTTTTATAAACTAATAAATTATAAAATGCAGTTAATATGAAAATCAAGGTAATTTTTTTCTCCCAAAATATTTTGCGTATTGTAGAATATTACATACAGCAATTCATGCTTCCATTTAGGTGATAATAAACAGTTTTGTCCAGGTAGATTATTATACCTGGTGGCATGACACGTGTCCTTAATATACTGATCAGTGATTGTTTAAACCGGTTTAATTAATGTTATAAATGATTGGTTCCACAAAGAAATGAAGGTGATGGATTTCAAAAATAAAATTTTTATTTACCACGTGTTTTAAAATTAAATTTCACAAAAAAAATATTTCTTCTGTACACATATGTTTTTCTCAGAAATAGAGCAAAGTACTATCTAGGCATCACATAAAACCCCTTTCCAGTGGACTGCTCCTTTCTACCACAAAAATTATGATTATCTCTTCTTGGTGGGAGGAAGGTAACTCAGGCCAATATCAAAATTTGGTAAATACTCAATATTTTCATTACATTAACCAATTTATCCCTAAAATATAGTTTGAACCCCATCTCAAAAAATATTAAAGAAACACGAGTTATAAAAAAAGGAATGAATAGTTGCGATATATTACAAATGTATTTGATTTATTTGAATTTCGACAAGTTGAACGCTATCCGTGAACTCAAATCTCAAATTGTGCATTTCAATCTTTTTTTTTCATCAATTTGCTTGTTTTTAGGTGTGAAATTATTTTGTGTCAACTATTTTTTCGTTTTATTCTTGCAGAATGACATCACCGTGCATTATTTGAATAAAAAAACGCAGTTCTATTTTATATTTGATGTCATTGTTTTACCGATTTGCCGTTTTTTTCCTACTAAATATAACATTACCAGAGACTTTTTGAATTAAGTACTTCTTCTTTTTTAACTTTATAAACTCGAACAAAATGTTTCAGAAAGCAGATGTTTTATAAGCGTTCAACATAAATTTATTATCATTTAATTTTTAGAATTTGTATATGCACATTAGAATCCTTTATAAAAATATTAATATCCTGGTTATTTTTCCAAACTTTCGGAAAATTTATCAAGAATACTTCAAATATTTTTTTCTGAAATATAAATGATTAATTCATTAATCTTAATTACTTGTGAATGTGATTTCTTTTCCTTCAAAACAAAGTTCAGTTTTCTTAATGAACTTAAAAAATATCTAACTTTTCTGCTTAATTAACAGTAATTTGTAATATATTAATATATATTAGGCGGTTTCTTTGATGTCATAATAACTATTTTATCACTTAGATAGGTTTTGATGACTTCCCAACAGGTGTTATTGGAGTAATTAACGGTTGAAGTATGACACCTGTATCATTAAACCTTATAACGATCGATCGGCAAACGCCGAGGTGTTACGAACGTTACACTCTTCCGATAACAAGTTCATTCGGAAGTCGGCAGTGGCGACACCCCAGAATTTGTGAATAAAAAGGTCTGTCAGAGACATATAATTAAAGAGATTGGCAACAATACGAAATCTCGGGAAATCACGCCGCCATCGAGACTTCGATAAAACTTCCAATTCACAACAATAAATCGCTAAAGTCTCGATAAAACATGAAAATATCATAACAAAACTATCTAAACTCTACCAATAAAATAAAATGCCATCCAGTTTTCATATCTAGGAAGTTCTAATCACGGATATAAAAGAGGAGTTTCAAAAGTGAACATGGCACACAAAGATCATCATCGTTAGATTTCAACACGAAGTCTCCGCTTTCTTTGTCAATATCTTTTTTGTTAATCAATATTTTACATTCAAATTTTCTAAACTGTACCATAAAATTATTACGGAAAACAGTTCACTTTTCGGTTTAGAAATATGTTGACTAAATTAAAAGTAGTTTAAGAAGTTCTGTTGTGGCTGTATCGTGTTTTTTTTGTGATTAATATAGGGTGATAGTAGAGTTGCCAATCTCTTTAATTATATGTCTGTGGGTCTATAAAACCGGTTTAATTCACAATTTCTTTTGAAATACCTGTACCAAGTCAGGACCATTGCGGTCGACAATTTTCCGGTAGTTCCCACCTGCTTTGTCTTTTTACCTCATGGACTTTGTCTCTTGACAATTCTGTTCGGTAGTTTTGTTATTATTTCTATTATGTACATTGTAAACGTTGACCCCTTATCACGGGGTATTAACTTCCATGTAATGGGTAGGTACATATATGCGGCTCAAAAGGGTCTACTTTTTAGGGTTGGCAAGTATATGAAAAAGATGGGAATTTCTGATGCTGCATATATGATGAGGTATACTTTCCACAAATGACATATATCAAAAGCCCCTATTTTTTGTTTTTTAACGGTAGTAACAACACTTTTTCATCACAACAATAACAAAACATGAATTGGGCACATACTTTTATGACTGTTCATCTGTGATCTGTATGTCAAATAATGAGTCAATTATGTTCTATAAAGCTTTATGGGTAGTATTTCAAGGGGCGCATTGCATTTGCGCCAATTTTTGGGAAGTGGGGTATTTCATTTGCGCCACAAGCTTGTATTTCATTTGCGCCATTTCTCAGATAACAATTTTACAGGTAAATTTTCAGGTAATAGGAAGTGAAAGCAATATTAAATATACTATGTTAATATTGAATATACCACTAAAAATGTTTATAATTATTTTAATATTAAATAATTAATATACCAAAGATATGTAAAATTGTAACTTTATCTTATTAGTTGGATCCAGATCAAACAGGTTAAGCGGGGGACGTTGATACTTAATGCTTCTCATCTATTTTAATTGGTTGTGAAAATTTTTCCTTATTCATATTTACAATATAGTTTTGGTACTCTGTGAATGATTGTACATCGTTAGGAATAGGGATAATAACGAAACTACAGAACAAAATTGTCAAGAGTGCAAAAATCAATGGCGTTTTGGTAAAATATCTTGCTCGAAATCCTACTTCAAACTCTCCGTGATGAGCAAGTAATGTTGGCGAACAGAAAGGGGAAATACAAGTAAAAAGTATAAATGTTAAAGTATTTTTACTTTTATCTATACCATTTACCTGTATTTGGCGCAAAAGTAAAGTTTTTAATTTGGCGCAAATGAAGTATAGTTTGTGGCGCAAATGAAATATTTTTTTGGCGCAAATGAAATACTAATTGGCGCAAATGCAATGCACCGATTTCAAGATATTCTAATCTAGTCAAAAACTTGTTGATATAAGCTGTATGTATATGAATAGGTCATAAATATATGAATGGGTGTCATTTTTTGAGTAGGCATATATATCAATGGGGTAGGTAAAAAAAATGTGAGCCGCACACCCGTACCCAAAAATTATTGAAGTTAATACCCCGTGTCCCTTATACATGAGTATAGAACAAAAAACAGTAAGGGATTTCCACTGTTGGCAAAATTGTTTGTTTGTGGTGGAGTTGTTTGTTACATCAGAAACTAAATTTACAGAAACTTCGGTATTTTGTTATTTGTTACCACTGGGTCGATGCCACTGCTGATGGACTGTAACTCCCCAAGGGTATTTACCAGCCCAGTAGTCAGTTCTTTGGTGCTGACCCGAAAACCAATTTTATTTGGAAACTTGCAATATCTAAATTTTTGTAAATATTTTTGAAAAATAAGGAGTATCTTCCTCGTTTAATGCTCTGTCCTTAGCTGATTTTGGCTTTCCATTTAGATCATGTTTGGTTATTTGTTCTCTATCATTTTTTTTTTCGACAACTACTTTGTTTTTCGACATATTTGAGTTTATAGTCTTCCAAATGTTCTTATAGATTATATCTACACTGGTGAGACATAAGTTGTCGATATACCATATGCAGAAACTAAATTTACAGTATCTTCGGTATTTTTTTATCTGCAAACGAATACTGGAGCAAAAAGACAGAAAAAGAGAAAATCTAGACTCACATATCCCGAAACATAGCAATAAATATTCAAGTGGATACAACAAACAAACAAACAAAAAAGAACGCCATAAAA
>MJUU01045991.1:167659-198996 GCA_002080025.1 Modiolus philippinarum | reverse complement strand
TATCTGTTTTAAAGTTGCACAGAAGAAGGCAGCAGGCATTTGCATTGTAAAGACTCTTTATCAAAAGTTCAAGATTTGGCACTTCTTGACCTAAATTATATAAAGCAATTCATTCACATTATTTAAGAACTTGCAAAAGTTTACTAAGACAAGCAGCAGATTTATGCAGCAAAATGTTAAAAATCAATCCGAAGTACATCGAATAATTGGATAGGCTACTGTAATTGTATTTTCTTTGACAAAAATTCGTTTTAAAATACATAAATACCCGAGTGGCAAAATAAACAGTAAATTTGTAATGCTGTTTCACGTGTTCCAAGGAGTAACCTCTCATCAGCAGCATGATCTATAGAAAACAATAATCCAAAAAATAGTCGGTAGGAAGTACTCAAATATTGAACTTAAGTATTTAACCTTCTGCTAAAATAACTAAATACCGAAGTTACTGTAAATTTAAGTTCTGCATATGCGCATTTCGACAACTTATGTCTCTTCAGTGCAGATAAATCTAAAACTTTGGAATACCATAAACTCAAAGATGTTTAAAAACTGATACAGAACAAATAACCATTATAATCTAAATGTAAAGCCAAATCAGCTAAGGACAGAGCTTTTGCATGAGGGAGATACTCCTTAGTTTTCAACAAAATTTACAAAAATTTAGATATTGTTAGGTTCCAAATAGAATCGGCTTTCGGGTCAGTACCGAAGAACTGACTACTGGACTGAAAGAAAAAAATCTTGTAATTTCATTTACTCTCCACCGTGTGGTGTCAAATTTACTTATGTATATTATATATAGAAACATTCTCCAAGATACACTATTGCTACATGCATTTAGCGAAAAACTACAAAGTCTAACACGCATAACATAGAATTCAAAATCAACATTGCTGTGAGTACTCACTCTGTGGATATGGATATGTAAGCCAAATTAAAGGAAATTTTAATAAGAAAATATGAGGTCGACATTAGGGCACAAGCAACAATGACAACAGAAATTCTGTGCCAACTTTAATAAGCACTAACATTTAATCTATAATTTGGTAACAATATATATCATTCTTATCACCCAAAGTAAAGCACTCCCTTTTGCCTACATGTATCAAGAGATTATTTCTTGATTCAAGAACATGAGTTACATTTCCTCATTAGTACATGCAACGTTACATTTTGGTCACATATGTCTTTACCTCATTGATGAATAGTATTTTTGAAGCCAATACAATAACTTAACATCCACAACAATCGCAATTTTAAAAAAAAAGTATCGAATTTGTATCCCCTTCTGGGAGAAATAAGGATTTGTTCTTCGCTTTTGCTCTGGTCTTTTCTAACGAACAAGATCACATTTACAAGAATTAGGCAGATTTGTGTAGAATGTGCCATAATCTGAATAAATATTCAAAATAAAATGATTAGTTTATGGAAAAAGAATATTGGGCAATACAGAGCTTGGGAATATTCAAGTTTAATTGGCAAATTAAGTGGTATTTGACATAATCACATATTACATATATGACGCTGCTGAATTTAAAAAAAATCTGTATTCTAGCTGCAATGGAAATCAATATACTTTTTCCGGCCAGTCTTCCCCTAAGCATCGGTAGATTTGTTCACTGTACCAAAGTTAGTAGCTTTTTATGGGAAAAGAAAATATAATTCATTTTTTATTTAGATAAATAAACCCCTTAGAATAATCTTCCCTTATACCACATACAACTTACACTAAAATATAGCAGGGAAATAATCAACCGATATTTTTCTCATTGTTATAATTTTAATTATGAAAAATGCTACGAAAGTAGACATACATTGTAGTTATATCGACTCAACAACTGGCAAGAACAGAATATGGAGATTGTTCTTCCTTATAACTAGTAGAACGATTGACATTAAAATTGGGACAGTCCAAAAGATAAGGAAAGAGCTGATAGTCCTTTAATAAAGTAGAAATTATCATTTTAACTATAGCTTGACAGACATAGTAGAAGATCGGACAAAGAGGGTGCTTGAACATAGTCCTTTGTTTTAAATAAAGGGGTGGAAAAGTAACAGTCATAAAAGGTAAAGAACATGGCCTTCATTTCAAATAAAACAGCAAAAATCAAAAACACAATCGGCTAAAGAGAGAGAGAGAGAGGGCGTAAATGATAAGCAAATGTTCAATAAACACTTATTGAAAAGTGAAAATTAGCATTGGAACAAACAACGTTGCGGGTGAAACACGATTCTTATGTTTAAAAATAACAAAATAGAAATAAAAGGCATTGTAAAAATGGCAAAAAGGGGAAAACGAATGATAAGAAAGCTGTTACATATTCCTTCATTTAAGTAGAATAATGGAAAAATGGACATTTCCCAAACGACCAGAAAACGGCAGAAAGAAGTAGACTTATTTTATTAAAAATAGACATTGCCAAAAACGACAAGGCACTAGTGAATGAGAGCGACCTAATGTCAAATATATAGTTGTTCCAGACCATACGCGTACGGTCCGGACCATATGCGTATACTCATATGGTCCCACCATACGCGTATGGTCGGATCATACGCGTACGGTCAGACCGTATAGGTATACGTGCACGGTCTGCCACGAGCTGGACCATACGTGTATATTTAGACCGTATGAGTACAAAGAAAAAAAACAGACACTACATTCGTTATTCAAACAAAGAAGTAGATCTTTATAAAATAATAAATTACAAATATAACTGATATGAAATTATAAAAGTAGTGAACTAAAAAAATATATATATATTTTCTCATTTTCACACAAATTTTAAAGGTGATACATAAACTTCCTTTTTACATAAAGAAGTTTTGTTCATAGACAGAGGGTATTCTTTTTTGAAACACTGTGCTATTTTCGTATGTATATTTATTCAGCTGCCTACGAGATTTTGGAATTTGCACCCTTTTGGGGTAATTGGGAAACATGTTGTTATTCCTTAGAGGTGGTATTTATTGATTTTTTTTCTCAGGATTTTCAGACATGAAGACCGCATATATTATTTCAATTAATATCCATTTTATTTTTTACGAAACACTATTTTTTATAATTTTATCTCGAATAACGTTCAATTATTAATACAATTTTATAAAGAATCTTCAAAAAATAATTACGGTAATTTCTTACTTTTTCTTATTTTCTTTAAAATAGCAAGACTTTGAAATAGCCAGACCGTACGCGGTCGGACCATACGCGTACGGTCGGACCATATGGGTATTTCGAGAAAAATACTCGTCTGGTCCAGACCGTACGCGTACGGTCCAAATACGTATATGGTCTGGAACAGATATAAGCAAAAGAATGAGAACCAATCGAAGAACAGAATCCTGTCGCTAAAACCAGATATTCAAAAAAACAAATAGCAACAAACAAAAGGACATTTGTTAAAAGCAGACATTACCAAGACGACCAAAAACACAGAAACATTATCAACAATGAAAACAAAAATTGCATGTCATCTTCCATTAGCTTTTACATTCGGTCTTTATTTAGATTAAAATATATCATTTTAATAACCGAAAGTAAAACACCCCTTTTTGCCTATCAAGAGACTTTTTTTTACATATGAGAACACATATGTATTCAACCGCTGTATTGATAGATAATTATTTGAACTTAATACAATAAACTTTACATCCACATTAATGTAATACATGTGTCACATTTGTACCCCATGGAGAAAAATAGTAAGTTTTTTTTATTTGTCCCTTTCGTCTTTTGTAATGAGCAAAATCATATTTACAAGATAGACATTTATGCATCCCTTCAGCAGATTTGCGCAGAATGTGTCAGAATCTGAAAAAAAATATTCGAAATAAATTGAGAAAACGAACGGCATGTGAAAACGGAATATTTCAGAAGATGGAGTTTGGAAATATTTAGCTTTACATTTAAATAACTGCTAAATTAACAGAGCGCATGTAGTATAGACGTAGTCCTTCTTTGACGTAAGTTACAGAAAAGTAGGTTTCACCAAAAACTTTTTGTACTTGAAAAAAGCTTTCACTGAAAGCAAGGATGAGTTGTGTTTTTTTTTATCATACGATAAATCCTCAGATAAATCCTATAACTTGGCTTAATTTAATAATAAAATTTCAAAACAATTCAACCAATTCTATATTTTTAAGTGAAAATTACTGACCTTTTTGGTAAAGTGTGGAGATTTGACAAAGTCACATATTCTAAATTTAATTTCATACATAAAAAAAATAATCGAAATAAACAGAGACATATAAAACCAAATATAAATGGTTTTATATGTCTCTGAAATAAATAATTCTTTATTTTAGCTTATACGGAAATAAAGGTATTACTAAAGTAATGGTCAGTCGTCACCTAAGCATAGAATTGTGACAATTTGGAAAATGAAAACTGCTGCAAAAGAACGCAACTAAAAATACGCATGAGCAGAATTTGGAGATATTTCTTGGTTAAAATTGCTTTAGTAAAAAAGAACAGATTGTTGGACATGAAAATTAGCGATAAATCAAAAGCTCAGGAAATTGGTTGCGGTCCAAATAATAAGTAAAAAAGTAACATTTCGACTAGGCGTAGAAAAAGGTGCATTGAGATAGCAAGTTTGCTTTTACAAACAGAGGAAGAGTGAATATTGCCATAGTGCAAAAAATGATCGGATAAGAAATGTGCTTGAACATAGTCCTTCCTTTTTAATAAAATAGTAGAAAGGAGACGTTATAAACCACGTTCTCCTTCGAAAGTTTTTAACATTTCGGATAAAAGAGCTATCAATAAAAAAAAAAACAATTGGATAATCAAAGAATTTGAAGAAAAGTTTATGTTCAATAAAACTTAAGGAAATTGAACAATACAATAAGACCACAGTGAACACTACCATATGACCACAATGAACATAACCATAAGACCATAGTGAACATTTCCATAAGACCACAGTAAACATTACCGTAAGACCACAGTCTTCTAAGAGATCATTTATATAGGAAAAATTTAATTGATTCAAATTTATGCACATGCGGAGAAGTAGAAAATACTTTTTCCGCTGTCCAAATTATTCAGAAATTAGAAATACTACTGTCTTCACTTTAGGGAATACAAATATTAAGTCCCTTCTTTTCGGAAACAATCTTTTCTCTGAATGTGAAAATCTACAAATTTTTACAATGGTAAGAGAGTTTATTTTACGTACAAAGAGATTTGACTAAATCAAAATAATTTGGTTTGTCGAGTTGACCGCGCACATCATCTTTTGACCTTCCGGCACATAAAAACTAGGCAGATACTCATCATTTTGTATTCATATCATTTTTAGACAATAGCCACTGTCGACTCTTCAATGCAATCAAATTTAATAATGCGGGAGACAGATTTATATAAGTTTATATAACTTGTTTCTGAATCCCATTGATATGTTTTCTTTTTATGTTTATATTTTGTATTTGTAATACATGTATATGTATATGTCTATATTAATTCTAATAAATATTGTTTCAACTAAGACCACAGAGAACATTACCATAAGACCACAGTGAACATTACCGTAAGAACACAAATTGCTGAGCTGGAATTCGATTAAATATACATGTTTTCCGTTTTGTTTAAAAAGAAAAAATGGAATAGAACACATGATAAAAAATGACAAAAAGGGGGGAAATCACCTGAGACTACAGCTATGAATATTCCTTCATTTCAAATAAAATTACTAAAAAAACGAAACACAAACAACAAAGCGATGGCAGAGTTCTTTTGTTATAAAAGCAGAAATTACTAACGTGATTACAAACCAGCAAATGAGCGAGTCCTGTTATAGACATTTCCAAAACGATCTGAAGCCAGCAATTATAATGGAACTTTCGTTGAAAGCAGACATTTTCAAAACGACTGAAAACCGTTTAACGAGAGAGTCCTATTGTTGAAAACTAGACATTTCCAAAACGAGTGGAAACTAGCAAACGGGAGAGCCCTATTGTTGGAAGCAGACATTTCCCAAGATTTTACAAGAATGTCATCTAAATTCTATCATCGGCATGAAGATTATTAAAATTCATGCTTTAAAAAATTATTCAGTGTTAGATCCTTTATTTTTTTCAAATAAAAACTCGTTGTCCTCTTTCGTTATATTTTACTGTGTCTGATTTATTCGTTTTTCTATTTAATTGCAATAAAAATAATTCCACAATTTATTAATTCAAGTTTCGCTATTTACTTTGATCACAAAGATAAACAAATTTAAATAAATTCAGACAGAAGGATGGTTCATACATGTACCTTACACGAACTTTGACCTTTCACTTTCTGAATGATATTTTTTACAGTAGAAATAAGGAAAAAACTCACCGTCTGGTATTTATCCAAAGTACAAAAAGACTGGTTCCAGGCTTTTCCAACGTGCGGAATAGTGATTTACATTATGAGTAAGATGCATGTGGCAGACACTCATTAATATCTAGACAGACACCAAGGGGAACAAATGTCGCAAGTTTAATGCAATTCAAAAGTATATTTTAACATTGATAAAATGTATAATTAATTTTAGAAAACGTCTTAATATCAATTTATATCATATCTGGGGACATAAGCACGAAATACAAACACGAAACTAAAAATTTGCACCTGTTGCCTTGAGGTGTATATGTTTTCACATCTCAAGCGTTTTTCTAATTTGTAAGGATTTTTATATATCATTTTAATCGAAACAACCTTTAAAGCAAATAGGAAGTCGGATAGAATTTCTTTTTGAATGAATATAAGATTCCACAATAGCATACATGTTGCACAAAATTATGCATCCACAAGCTATGGTATTCAATATTGTACAGTCTGTACAGTTTAATAACTCAATTACGAGTATTAAATATTGGTGCCGCTGGCCTATAGGCACAAGATTTCAAAAAAAAAGATAAAACAAAATACCAAGATAAACTGCCCCCAGAATGTATTTAAGTTAAGTTTACCCTTGGAAAATGTGATTCAAGAAAAGGGAAATATTTGTATTGCAATAAGAAATAAATAGATCAATAATGATCAATAATAACCAAATAAATTAATAGGTGAATTTATTTTAATAGAATAGCCCATTGGCCAAAGTTGATCTTCCTGGGGCTCCTCACAAATAACATAAATAAGAAAAAAATCACACACATAGATCTAAAAAAATATTTGATATTTACCTTATATATGGGTCAAGCACTCCTTGACCCATTCTTTCTTAATTTTTTCCTATTCCTGTTCAAGATTGTTGTCATGGAGTTAGTAGTCTACCAGTTTTAGGATTTATTCGTATGTTTATTATACTATAGGGAAACGGGATAGATAAAAGGGAGGTTTGGGTGCCCATAAACCGGTTTAACCCATCTGCTGGGTTTTGCTAGTGCCGGTACCAAGTCCGGTTGTCCTGAGTTCCTACCGTTGTTTACGTTTGTCTTTTGGCTTTTCTTTGTTGGTTTTTTTTTCTTGAGCAGTTTCTTGATACATTGTTGCATGTGACCGTGTTTTTCGGACATTGTAGGTGTTTCCTGTTATCCTTTTTATTCTATTTTTTGTATACTTATTTCAAACTATTTAATTGATTTGGAAACTTCCCGATCATAAAGCTAATCAATGTCTTTTGCCAGAAGTTTTTTTTTATTTGTTTTGTGTTTTTCTGTACAGTTTCAGATAAATTGTTTTGTAATAAATAGGTTTTGCTAAAGTTAACATGTTAATAAAAGGTAAAATTTGCTTTCGAATGATATCATACCTACCACTCAAATCAAAAATATGTAAAACAAATTAGCACAAATATAAAAATAGTAATGGTGCATTACACGATACCCCGCCACGTTTCACAAAATTTCAAAGTTTCAAGGGACATAACTCCAGAACACATAAGACCTCTGAGCCCAAAGTCGACCAGTAGTAAACAATTCACATACAAAGTGTTATATGTATATGTATTGTATGGTCGTGTAGTTTTTGTTGTGTGAATGGAGAGTGAGTTACGTCCCTTTTCCCGTATTTTGTAAGTGTGATGTGACGTCATCTTTGTCTGGCTAAATGTTTTAATGGAATCTGATGTGTTTTTGTTTGTCGGCCTTAAATCCTAAACATCAGGCCTCAAGAAGCCGTTCCCAAGGCCGTAACATGGTGGAGAACCCGGTGTCCCTTTTCCCGTATTTTGTAAGTGTGATGTTACGTCATCTTTGTCTGGATAAATGTTTTAATGGAATCTGATGTGTTTTTGTTTGTCGGCTTTAAATCCTAAACATCAGGCCTCAAGAAGCCGTTGCCCGGGCCGTAACACAAGTTTGAAGACATTTTGTTATTTCACAAGTTTTCAGTCGGAAACCTTGATATTCACAAAATTTCAAAGTTCCAAGAACCCCTGGGACCTTTGAACCCAAAATAGAATTCGTCCTGAGTTTTATGGTAAACAACTTACATACCAAGTTTGAAGACTGTAAATTATTTCGTTTAAAATTATCAGTCGTAAACCTTCTGGGCGCACAGCCGGACGGACGGACGGACACACGACTGAGGGTATATAATACCTCATCACTATGTATAGCGGGGTATTAAAATTTGTCAAATAGGCAAAAAAAATACAAAGAAAACTGACATCATTCAAAGGGGAGCTCATAAAAGTTTAATGTGGTCCTTGTATGACAATGACTTAAATTTAGTTAAAAATATATATTTAATTTATTCACATCAACAGAGTAGTTTAGAAGCGCATTCAAATCAATAATAACAGAAAAAAAATGATGTAGAAAAGAATTAGAAAATAACAGGAAACACCTACAAATTGCCAAAAGCATAGTCACATGCCACAATGTACCAAGGAACTGCACAAGAAAAAAAAAACACAACAAAAAGAAAAGACACACGTAAACAACGATAGGAACTCGGGACAGCCGGACTTGGTACCGGCACTAGCAAAAGCCAGCGGTAGGGTTAAACCGGTTTATGGGTATCCAAACCTCCCCTTTCTCTGTCCCGTTTCTCTATAATAAACATACGAATAAAAACCAAAACAGGTAGACTACTTACTCCATGACCACAATCTTTGAAAAGAAAAAGGGAAAAAACATATTTCAAGGAGTGCTCGCCGCTAAACTTCCGACTAGCTCAAGGAGACTATTCTGTTGGTAAAACACTGTCGCACTACGGAAGAAAAATCAAACTCAAAATTCCCAGATGGGTTTAGTAAAGAATCATCATGTATTTCAGTAGACATCGGCAGTATCAGTGAGAGGCCAGTATGCGTGTAAAACCCTCAGGTCATTGGATCCCAAAGCCAATTTAACGTGCAGAATATCCTGTCGATATCCCCTATTGCGTAAAGAATGTAAGTTACGTCCCAGTTTTCCTGGATTTTTAATCAGTTTCTGCCATTTTTTAACAACATTTCGGTAAAATTGAGGATGAGAAATGCTCTTAGTAATAAGCTGTTTGCGAGTGACATTATATTTTGATATTAAATGTTCATATCTTCCATGAAACCTTTAAATGTATGTAACAATTTATTAAATCTGTAACCTTGCTGCACGAGTTTCGAAGTGATAGTAAGGTTACGCTTCATTAAAGTCGTCAAGAGTAGAACAAACGCGTGCTAATCGTTATAAACTCCGTAGGATAGGGCTAGAGTACGTCGCCGTCAAGAAAAGGAAAATTAGTAATACTGAAATCAAAATCATCCCTTTTATCGTAAATTTTAATTTTTATTTTATCAGAGTCAAAGATGATAGTTAGATCCAGAAAAGGGCAATATTTGGAATCATTGTTACTTTTATTTAATTTCAGATCTGATGGGTAAATGATGTCTACATAATCTAAAAACTGTGGATTGTCAATGGTAATGATATCGTCAATGTAGCTGCTGTTATCATTAAAAATAGAAATAAGTTGATCACTGTTTTGTATGGTTCCATTTTGTAGTTTTTTCATGAAGTCACGTTCGTAACAGAAAAGAAAAAAAATCTGCAATGAGAGGTGCATAATTTGTACTCCGATAATCAGGTGTTTTAAAAGTGTCATTCGTTAACTTTATATAAATGTTGGTTCAACTAGTCTTAGCATTTGTCATAAATAATTTTGTGTGCATTTCCCAATCGCTAGTGTTTTACTCTATCTTCACACCTAAAAAGCTCGGGCTTGCCGTGACCGGTTTAGCCACAAGGATCACGGACATTTTGAGTAACAGAAAATGATTTTTTTTTATTTATTTTTCTTAATTATCTTTTTATTTATTTATTTTTTTTTTTTCTATTTTATTTTATTTTTTTTTAAAGACCTCCATACTAGGAAGAAATACTAACAGATGAGAGTCATTGACTAAGTTTTTTTTGGTTTCTTTTGAAGAGCAATTCGCCTTTCTAAACATTAACTTTAGTCTTGAATTCATTTTTTTAATTATAGAATTCATAGTGCTCTTTCCAGATCAAGCTTGATCTATTTCTAATCCAATATGTTTTATTTTAGTTAATGATTTGATCGTTACAATTTATTTCAAATCAAAAACTTTCTTGACTTTCTGCCGTTATATCAGTTTTTCCGAGGCGCAAAGAAAGGCCAGTAACCACAAGATTTAAGCTCCTTTCAAGGTTTGTTAAATATATTATCTGGGTTTCTTTGGGAAAAATGCAGTTGCTGTCATGGACGAAAAGGAGGAGTTTGCAGTCCTAATGTATACTGATAAATATATCATTTATATAGAATAGAGATAGCAAAGGTCCCAAAATGTTTCTATGTGAAACCCCTCAAGTAATATTGAATAGTTCTGACTCAACTCCATTTACATTTACAAGTGGAATAAGATTCGAACCATTTACTATCCTTTATTCCCATTTTTAAAACATGAATGATTTATGATGGTCAACAGTTTGAAGGCTTTTTGAAGATTAATCTTGCCATTCCGGTAAATAATCTTTTTAATGTTTGCAAATCTATATGGTCTAATAGACGGATTAGACAATTATCGGTTGAATACGATGATCTGAAACCGGACTGAAATAAATACAGTACTAGTAATAGAAAGAATGATTACCGATTGATTATTCCCTACTTCTTTTCTATTATTCTTTCTATATAATGATTTAACTCTGGCTAATTGAGATTGCTTTGCACTATAACTGTTGACATAGAATAGTATACTTAGTACTATATCGGCTTTGCTAGGCTTTTGTGCAATCTTAAAGTATAATCTATTCCAGTGCTCTTCTATCAGTTCTTTATACACATATTCCTCGTTGAAAGATTTAACTAAGCTTGATATTGGTGATAAAACATTTTCAATAAGTTAGAATTAATATCGAATAGGTAATTTATCGACCAGAGAAGATGCATTGGTAGCAAAGTATGTGTTGAAATCCATGATTTACTATATATGTGAAGTTATAACATGAAATCATTGACTATATATCTGAAGTTATGACATGAAATCATGAACTAATATATGTGAAGTTATGACATCTCTGTCCGGCTTTGTTTAAAACACTAGTTGAAGAATATTGCCATGACGTTTTTTTGGTGATTTTTTTAGTTTCTTCGATATTTCCCGCTATAACTTCTTCTTTATCACTTTATATATTCCTTTGCACCCTATTTTGATTTATACAATAATCAATGAAGGGGTATAGAGAAAATGCACATGAGACAAAGTCTCTACAAATACATACTAAAGCAATGGTACAACGCTTTTATTGTTGTTCTTCATCTTGAAGGATGATCACACTTAGTACCAGTAGTATATATGCACCGTTCAGTTCGTATTTGTCGAGGTTCCCGTCAAGGTGCTGTTGAGGTGCTACTATATTAAAACTATATTAATGCCATCGTATTAGTCGAGGTGCTGTCGATATGCAGTCGAGGTGCAATGTACTTAAGTGTGTCATTGACCTTTAGCCTCTTCACGTGTGTCTCGCCTTTAGCCTTTGTCTCGCCTATCCAAGTCCTAATGTACAAAATATTTGATTGACTCGTATTTGACAGAATTGTAATGGCAAATTGCAATTTTCATCAGATGCACAAGACAGGGCGCAGTTTTAGACATTCGTACCACCTAAACATTAACTTTTACCATAACATTTTGCTGAAGTGATGTTAGATATCAGTAATGTCTTTGTTAAGATATGTTATGACTTACTCTATCCAATCTTTGACCCTAACCAATGCTTTTGTGTTCTCTTGCCCCAATCCTGACTATTTTATTTGTGCTTGTCTCTCTTGCCGAATAACCTTAACCTAAACTTATACTTAAACTTATCCTAACATTAATCCTAAACCCTAATCGTCTTACTTTTTGTATGCATTATTTTGTGTTCTCTCAATCCTTATACACTCGTTTTCTGATTATGTTGTCTTTGTTCACGACTTACCATTCTTTTTGCAGTTTTTTCTATACCATCATAGTTACTTCCCTTTTTTATTGTTATTCCAATATTCTCAAACTATTGGAGTTATCTCCTTTTTTATGCCCACCTTTAGTTGCTATGACAACTCTATATTCATTTTTTTTTAATTTTTGAATGTTATTCTAGTATTCTTCAACTGTTGAAGTTATCTCCTTTACCCAAACCTAAGACACATCTTTATTCATTTTTTTCGAATGTTTTTTTTCTAATATTCTCTAATTATTAGAGTTATATCCCTCTTATCTCTAACTGTAGTTGCTATGACACCTACTCTACATTCATTTATTTTTTCGAAATGTTTTTCTAATATTCTCTAATTATTAGAGTTATCTCCCTTTTATCTCTACCCTAAGTTGCTATGGGAACTCTACATTAATTTATTTTTAATTGTTTTTATTTTATTCATTTTTTTTAATTCTATTTTTTATCTAATTTTATACTTTTATTTAATAACGATAGTTATTTTCCCCTTTTCCATAACCTTACCACTAAGGCTGATGCCATTACTAAAACTTTTTCGTTTCTTGGACGTCACTCTGCTTTTATCCAGGCTTGTGACTGGCTATCCGATAGGATAGGTCGCATTACCCCACCCCTTCCTTCTCCGTCCAATTCATTTTTAAGCTGTTGGGAGAATTTGATTTTGTTGATGTACATTGTATAATGTCATATTAGTAAGTAGATGTATTGTCCATTTGGTCTCTGTTGTCTTATGTATTCTAGGAAATCTTGTCGGTCTACTTCATTGATGAGCTGGTGAAGATCCTCTTTATTCTGTATTAGCATCGGCATATCCAAAAATCTGGTGTTATTTTGGCTGGCATGATAGTACCTCGATTCATCTGTCTCTAAATTTCGCAAAATAAATCCAAATGACAAATTAATCTTAATTGCAGACGTTTATTGATGAAAGATTTCCCGTAGTTTCTCTGGAATGTTAGAGAGAGAGCTGTTGTCCAAAACGAAGTTGTATCGGTCCTGTATAAGGTTTCCTGTATGTTGTGCGGTTCGAATACTTTGCCTGTTTTCTAGGTACAACTGTCGAGTGTCACGATCTTCGGGCAAGATGTCTGGTTTGGTATGATCCTCTTTGGTTGTTTGGTATTTTCTGGCTGCTTTCAGGTTGATTTGTAGTTGGTTTATCCCCCTTTCCGGGTTGTGATGTGTTGGGTCTGTTCATCATCATCATTAGCTTCGTATGATTGGCACCTGGTCTTTCGTGTATAAGACGGTGACGTTTGAGGCTAGATTGGTCGTTAAAGAACTGACCACAGACATCAAATCTTAACGTGTAATCATGGGAAGCTTAATGCCTTCTTTTGTTGTCTTCGTGGTCGAACTTTTTCTCACATTTGGTACAGCTGTATTTTTTTATTCTCTGAGTGGCTCTCTGCGTGTCGTTGTAAACTCCGCTTTTCGGTGTACGTCTTCGGGCATTTGTCACAGCGAACATCCTAATTTCTGGTCAGCAGATTGGCAGTCTGGCGACTGAAGAAGCCGGTTGATCACGCCTTTATATAGTCCAAGTCATTTGCATCGATGCCTGTGATTGGTTGGTTGATTTTATAAGACGGAGGCTTCTGATTGGTTGAAATCCCTGCCATTTGATTGGTCCATATTCTGTACAGCTTCAGTCCTTTTTTGTTTTAGGAATGATGGTTTACTGAAACAACGGCAGTAGAATACCGAAGGAACAAAGGAGTGAAATTCACAAAAATCGAAGTCCAAAGACAGGGCAAAAACGAGAACACAGAAAACAATGAAGCTAGAAACAAAAACAACCACGCAAGACAGACACAAAGCGCAGAAACAGAAATCACAACATTCAGAACAAAGGCACTCACAGTGTGAACTCCAGTGAAACTGAGAGTGACATCATGTGCTCCGGAAGGGTAAGCATGTCCTGCTCTGTTAACAGCACCCGTCACACTGTGAGTGATTCAATCCGGGAAAATGTCAAAGTCGGTAGTCAAATCCGGGAAGACGTGAATCTAGCTGAAAATGTCCACTTTCATTTGGGATACTGACACGTCATATCTTTCAATGATGGTGACGGCCATAGAATTTCTTGAGGGATGAAATTAACAAAGGTTGAACAAATCCCTAACTTAGCAGCTTTTGGGACAGTGTTTTTGCTCTGTTCAAAAAATCACTGTACAAACTACATGCTCGACAGTAACGAGTCAACTGTGAAATGTACACTCCGAGGGCTGGAGAGGTAGGTATATTGCTGCTAAGAAACGGAAACGGAAAGTTCACAATGGGGAAGTTAAAATCATCACGCTTGTCATATAGCTTAGATTTCAAACGTCCATCTTCGTCAATATACAATAAAAGATCTAGGTACGAA
Organism: Modiolus philippinarum; assembly: GCA_002080025.1. Classification (NCBI taxonomy): domain Eukaryota; kingdom Metazoa; phylum Mollusca; class Bivalvia; order Mytilida; family Modiolidae; genus Modiolus; species Modiolus philippinarum. The sequence goes on along the minus strand of MJUU01045991.1, from coordinate 184,268 downwards.
GCTGAAGTAGGTGTTAAAGTTGTTTCTTTAATTTCAAGCTCATTTGGAAAGATCTGATGTAAATACTCCTTAAATTTAGGATTATTAAGAGAAAGTACATCACCTATGTAGCGGAACCTGAAATTAAAGGACTGGGCTAAATGTTTTTGTTTTCTTTGAATAAGCCCTTGTAAAAACTTGGCTTCGTACGAGTAAAGGAAAAGGTCAGCTAAAAGCGGCGCATAGTTTGTTCACATAGATATCCCTATTGTCTGTTGGAAAACACGACCTCCAAATTCGACAAAAATATTGTCGATCAAAAATTCTAACATTTTGATTACGTCAGTCTCAGTGTACTTCTTATTTGAATCAGTGTGGTTCTTAACAAAATATGTCTTGTCTTTCCCTATAACTAAATAGGTGTATCTGCGTTCTCCGTTTTCTGTGCAGAAACATTCATGTATTAAATCTGCAATTACTGTTTTCAGTTTATTGTGTGGCAGGGTTGTATAAAGTGTAGAAAAGTCAAAAGTTTGAATGCTATGGCAATGGGTAAGGAGATCTTTTGAATTTTTAAGAATCCACATTTGATTCACGCCACTTGTGGAGTAAGCTTTGTTACAGTAATTTTCAGGCCATCTCTGACTGCGGTCAACAAAATAGTGAGGAGCTGTGAAAGAGGTTTAGTGGTGCATCTGGAAGACCCGGCAATAAATCTGTTTGTATGGATTCTTATGAAGTTTAGGTACCCAGTAGATGTAAGGGAGTTTATTGTTGTCATCATTAGCTTTTATGCCAAATGATGCTAACACTGAAGTGTGATTTTTTACAATCTCATCCCTCGATATTGTAGTAGGGGTATAAGTAGGGTTTCTAGATGAACTGTCGAAGCCCATCTCCTTCACAAGGCAGTCGAGATAGTGTTTCTTACACACAAACAGTATATTGTTAGAAGCTTTGTCTGCAGGGACAATGACGTAATTTTCATGGAGGTTGGACAGAGTTCTAACTACAAGGGGATCTTCAAATATACTTGGATTTCTGGATTTCATACTTGTTTTTAGGCGCCGGATGCGATTTACAATTAATGACTTTATGGACCTGATCCAGTCGGACAATGTCTCAACGTCCTCTTTCTCTTCCTTTGCCCACTTCCTAGCATAGTCTTCAACTGCATCCATCAAAATCTTGAAGTTGTACTTCCAGTTGATGTGCTGGGGCTCACGAAATTTGGGACCTTTTGAGAAAATATCTCGTAGTTTAGGGTTGTCTACGATATCTAGGTCACCAGTTATAACGTGTCCAGCCGGACTATAATTGAATGGGGAAGAGGAGCAAGCACAATCAGATGGTTTGGCTTTAAAGTCATCAATTTGAAAGTCACGCAATACCCGTTTGTACTGAATGATACACCTGCATCTTTTTTTCGCAACCATTTTATCTAACTTCTGTTACAATGGGTAATTCTAACCATGGAATCCAGTTGGAACCAGTTGCACAGTTGCAAACTGTTGGAACTCACAGGGAAATAAAAGACTGTTTCCATAAAAGTATTTTTAGTAATTTCCTAACTGTTCTTAGTGTATATCGTCAACCCTACTACTTGTCATTATGATTTTCCAATGTTGTGATTCGGTTAGTATCTATTCGGATTTCGTATTTCTCAATTCATTATTGGATCTATATACAATAATATATATATACATTTTTATATCTCCGTCAATAAGGCAGACATGGGTCGGAGAGCTGATCTGAATCACCCTTTTCAACTACCATTCATGAAAGTGTGACAATTGACGGGTGAATCGCTGCCGTCAGAAACAGTAAAGTTACCCAGAAATGAAGGAATTAGCCTAGACTATGGCATAGACTTCCAGCATCTTATCTGTCGAAGAAAACATCAAACTAACCATTCAAATGATTTGAAGAACACTAATATGTTCTAATGAATTACTTTGAAGAAAAACTACATTCAAAATAAAATGAAAATTAAAATACATATTGTACAGTAAGCATGTGGCTCTCCGACCCATGTCTGCCTAACATACAACTGTACCAAATGTGAGAAAAAACAGCAAAGGAAGGCATAAAGCTTCCAATGATTACACGTTAAGATTTGATGTCTGCAGTCAGTTCTTTAACGACCAATCTAGCCTCAAACGTCATAGTGCTATACACGTAAGACCGGGTGCCAAACCTACGAAGCTAATGATGATGATGAACAGACCCAACACATCACAATGTGGAAAAGGGGATAAACCAACTACAAATCAACCTGAAAGCAGCCAGAAAATACGAACCGACCTAACAACCAAAGAGGGTCATACCAGACAGGACATCTTGCCCGAAGATCGTGAAACTCGGCAGTTGTACCTAGAAAACTGGCCAAGTATTCGAACCGCACAACATACAGGATCGATACAACTTCATTTTGGACAACAGCTCTCTCTCTCTCTCTCTTACATTCCAGAGAAATTACGGGAAATCTTTCATCAACAAACGTCTGCCTTTAAGATTAATTTGTCATTTGGATTTATTTTGCGAAATTTAGAGACAGATGAATTGAGGTACTATCATACTATCCAAAATAACACCAGATTTTTGGATGTGCCGATGCTTATAAAGAAGAAGAGGATCTTCACCAGCTCATCAATGAAGTAGACCGACAAGATCTCCTGGAATACATAAGACAACAGAGACCTAACACCAAATGGACCTAATATGACATTATACATCAACAAAATCAAAACACTCCCAATAGCTTAAAAATGAATGGGACGGACGGAGGGTAATGTGGCCTATCCTATCGGATAGCCTGTCACAAGCCTGTATAAACGCTCCAAGAAACGATAAAGTTTTAGTAGTGGCATCAGCCTTAGTGGTTAAGTTATGAAAAGGGTGAAATAACTATCGTTATTAAAAAGGTATGAAATTAAATAAAAAATAGAATTAAAAAAATGAATAAAATAAAAAAATAATTAAAAATAAATAAATGTAGAGTTCTCATAGCAACTTAGGGTAGAGATAAAAGGGAGATAACTCTAATAAGTAGAGAATATTAGAAAAACATTTGAAAAAAATAAATGAATGTAGAGTTGTCATAGCAACTACAGTTAGAGATAAAAGGGATATAAATCTAATATTTAGAGAATATTAGAAAAACATTCGGAAAAAATTGAATATAGAGTTGTCATAGGAACTTGGTTAAGTGTTAAGGTTTGGGTAAGGGAGATAACTTCAATAGTTGAAGAATATTAGAATAACATTCGAAAATTTAAAAAAAAATAAATGAATCTAGAGTTGTCATAGTAACTAAAGATAGTCATAAAAAGGGAGATAAGTCCAATAGTTTGAGAATATTAGAATAACAATTAAAAAGGGAAGGAACTATAATGGTATAGAAAAAACTGTAAAAAGAATGGTTAGGGTTAGCCGTGAACAAAGACAACATCATCAGAAAACGAGTGTATAAGGATTGAGAGAACACAAAATAATGCATACAAAAAGTAAGACGATTAAGGTTCAGGATTAAGGTTAGGATAAGTTTAATTATACGTTTAGGTTTAGGTTATTCGGCAAGAGAGACAAGCACAAATAAAATAGTAGGGGTTGGGGTAAGAGAAAACAAAAGCATTGGTTAGGGTTATAAATTGGATAGAGTAAGTCATAACATATCTTAGCATATCTTAACAAAGACATTACTGATAATCTAACAACACTTCAGCAAAATGTTATGGTAAAAGTTAATGTTTAGGTGGTCCGGATGTCTAAAACTGCGCGTCCATCTTGCGCATCTGATGAAAATTGGAATTTGCCATTAAAATTCTGTTAAATGATTTTAAATAGTTTAATTAATATAACAATATAATAAAAGTTAATGTTAAAGTCTAAAAATATGGTAAGAATTACGGTTTGTTAAGGTTTAGGTTAAGCGTTAGGGTTTTGTTTGATTAAGGTTAAGCGCCAGTATCTATCTCATTTGCATATATAGTTCAGAATTAAGGCGAGCCATAAATCCAAAATGAAAAGAGACACATGTGGCGAAATCAAATTTCATCAATGAAACTATCTTTGATAGGACAATACATAGCCCGAAATAAGACGAGACCATGTGATAGGTCTCTTGAGCCAATGCAGGAGATAGCCTTGATTTTCAGGGAGATTAGCCATTTTTTCAGGTGAAATCAGGGAGATTTTTTATCGCCATATTTTCAAGATATAATATAAATACTGCCAGGGATTAAGCTAAGATTTTGAGACCGTTAGTCACTTTTGCGTTATCAGTTTCACAGGGCAATTTGTACTATGAAGATTCATAATTTTTATGGAATTTGTTTTTTTTAATGCACATCATTGTTCCAGATTTAGATTTAGGCCAATAGTGATTGTAATGGTTTCCTTTAGATGCTTAGTTAATGTCTAATTCATAGAAAAGTACATCTCTATAACTACATTATGCATTGATTAATATGCAAATACGAAAGGTTTTATATGCAATCAATATCACAGCATTTTAAATATCTATATCTTAGTTTTACTTTCTATTAAGGTAGATGGGTAGTCCAAAATTTTTTCCATAGATTTTCTTTATTTTCTCAGGAAAGTTTCCATATTATATTAGCATTGAAATAAAAAAATAAAAAAGGGGGGTCACCGTGCTTGTTTTTAAAATAACTGATATCAAAATAATCAAATATTTCTAATGAATATATAGGGAAAAACAGGTATATTGTTGATTTCTTTAAAACTATTCCATAGATTTTTTTCTACTTTATTCATGTGTTAGCCCTTTGAACATACTTTCAAAAAATTTAAAGAAAAATGGGGGTCACCGACTTTGTTTTCCATAAAATTTATAAAATGTGAATTTTCATAGTAATATCTATGTAAAATATTTTTATCAGATTATCTCCCTTTTTCAAATATCTTGTTCCAACTTATTTAATTATCAAGTTACCAAGCCTCGTCTTATTAGATAAAGACATGTAAATTCAACTCCATGTAGGTCCTTTGCATACTGTATTATGAATATGATATTGATTGATTTATTACAAATAAAAATATTTGCATATTTAAAAAGCAGATAATATCACAACAACATAAATAACGAATTCAAAATGGCGGAAGACTACCGATCTACCTTAATTTGTAATTTCAAAGAAATTATTTTGCAAAATATCAAACAAATGTTGTTTACAAACACTTTTTTAGCTAAAATAGTGGTGAAATGAAAATTTCTGTTATAATGATTAAACAAATATTAGCAAAAGTTCAATTCTAAAAAATAAATTTATGGAAATGAAAAGACAATTTTTAAGGGGGAAATAACCCAACTTTAAAAGAAACGTGATCTGTAAAAAAAATCAATGTATTCAAAGAGAAAGTTTGACCTGTTAATTATGAAAAATTTGCTGAAAGAAAGATTTTAATGTTAAAAGAATTAATGATTTTAAATAACTGATAGTTAATTGCCATACAGGTAAGCAGGTTATCTCTGATTGACCGGTAATTAGTGATACCATGCTTGGGAACACAGGTAAACAAATCACCGATGGTGTTTGTTTACAACAGACCTAATCCTTTAATTAGCATTACAGGTGTAATTGGACAATCAGATTACAGTGACAAAGATTATGAGCAGTCATGTGACTATAGGCTAATTATATCACTTGGGAATACTCCTAAATGATGATTTCGTACACATTTTTTTTTTTGGCTGGAAGCCGATTTTCCGGGAGATATTTCTGGAATTCCGTGAGGGTAAAGAAGCCCTTGAAAATCCGGGAGATTTCCATGCTCCCGTCGGGAGATCACATGTATGCGAGACTAAGGGTGAAACACTTAGAGTACATCAACACCTCGACTGCAATTCGACAGCACCTCGACATAAAAGAACCTATTATATACAGTATTAAAAAAGCCACACCTCGACAAATTCGAAGCCGTAGAATATAGTATTAGTAAATAGCACCTCGACAGATACGAACCCATAGAATATAGTTTATTAAAAAAATAGCACCTCGACAAATACGAACCCATGATATATAATATCAATAAAAACACCTCGACATATACGAATCCATGATATATAATATGAATAAAAAAAAGCACCTAGACATATAATATGAATAAAAAGAAGCACCTAGACATATACGAACGCATGTGGTAAAATTTAATACAGTATTGGAAGCCGTAGAACGGTGCATATATACTAGATAATAGTGTTGCACACAGCTCTATATGGAAAGGTTAGCTGCAAAGGTAAAATATATGATTCCGAATGCCAACAGTGATGAAAATCATCTTTTTAAACCTGTTAACATCGCAAAATGCAGCAAGGTCTTCGGCTGGATTTGAACCCCTGCTTGCTGTCATCTATGGCAACACCGCCTGCACTATGTCCAGCGCCCTAGACCACTCGGCCACCTAGGCTATATAAAAATATAGCTTTCGGTAACCGGGTCATTCCTCCTCGTAGGAAATCTAGAGTTGTAACATAGTACACGATGAACATTAGGTGGGTAGGAAATAGATAGAAGAAGGATAAGGTTGCAACAGGTAAGATACATTAGGTATATAGATAATACAGATCAATATATGAAAGATACAAGCTGCGGAACCATAGCTCTTATGGTCCTTGTGCTGATTTGTTTTTATAGTTGCGGACCATAAGCCCGCCAAATTAGAATAAAGGGACCTATAGAACCACGGTTCAGCAGCTAGAAAGAAACAAGTTTCTTTGATTTGTAATTTCAGAGTGTTTTGCAAAAATTCGGATTCGTTCAGATGTGGATAAAATGGGCTAGTAGGGACACGAATTAATACGTTTATGAATACAAATGATTATTCACAAAACCAATCCTATATATTCTGGACCAAAGAGCATGATAAAATACCAGCCTCAGTATATGCATTCGCATCTGTCACGACAAAAGACGATATGATTTGTACCTATGTCTACCATTCTTATAAAGAAAAACATTGTCCAATAAGAAGATATAATGGAATGCGGAAAAGTGGTAAAAAGAATAGGAACACTTTATGTTTTGATGCTTAGACAGAATTCAAGTAAGGAGAGTGAAACTTAAAAAATCATATTATTGGTCAGTTCTTAAAATAAAGAAAATAAAGAATACCATTCTTGATCAATCAATATATTATTCACAAAATTGTAAATAAAACAAACAAATACGTGAACCTTGAATAAGCATTGACTGTTACTGTAAACACGTTTATCATCGTTCATTTACACTGTCGACCAAGTGCGAATCGACGAGATCAATATAATAGTCAACACAATATATGCTAAAAGTCATTATTACTGTCGTAAACAGTATTGATTTTATGACAGTAAAAATTCCTTTATCGGAATCGCATCTATTGTTTAGACTCTGATAATAATCCCATCGATTCGCACTTGGTCGATAGTGAATTTAGTAAGCTGAACAGTACAATGGAAGAAACGCCAGAGCAAAAAATAAAATCAACTGCGCGAATTCTATAAACAGGAAACGTATGAACAGTTCCCGAAAATTTTCTGGAAGAAACAGTTGAAAAAACAAGGATACGAATTCTATACGCAGGAAAAGTATGATTACGTCCGAAACAATGCAACAAAAAGGAATAAAATCAACAGCGCTGATTCTATAAATAATACAAGTATTAACAACAGCTAAAATAACAAACAAACAAAACAAAACAAACCAAAAATATAAATACAAAACAAAGCATAAAACAAAAACAAAACAGCAAAAACAAAGAAAAAACAAAACAAAAAGGAAAAACAAACAAACAAACCGGCAAAACAACAAAAAACAAAAAATCCTCTGAACCTGGTGTCTCGCCTGCTCAGTGAGGTATTATCATAATTAGGACTATATTTAACATTTATATATTTTCTTTATTTTGTTAGATGCAATTGATTTTTGAATTTTTTAAACATAAAATGAAAAATGATAGCGAAGGTTTTTTAAACTGGAATCTATTCAGAAAGTAGGGCTGTTTTGTCAAATTCCCCCAAAATAAATAACAGGTTTTTAAGAGTTTCTGGAAATTTACTAATTACTAAAATACCAAAGTTGCAGAATAAACGGTAAATTTTATTATGCTGAACACGCGTTTCAAAGAGTAACCTCTCATTAGCAGCACTAGAATCAACCAATATGAATAACTAAACACCGAAGTTACTTTGAATTTATTTTCTGAATATGCGCATTTCGACAACTTATGTCTCTTCAGTGCAGATAAAATCTAAACGTTTGTAAGACTATAAACTCAAGGATGTTCAAAAACTGATAGAGATCAAATAATCAATATAATCTAAATGTAAAGTCAAAATCAGAGAAGTACAGAGCTTCTTCGTGAGGGAGATACTCCTTAGTTTTCAACAAAATTTACAAATAGAATCGGCTCTCAGGTCAGCACCGAAGTACTGGGCTGGTGAATACCCTCGGTGACTAACAGTTCACCAGCAGAGGCATCGACCCAGTGGTAACAAATAACTAAATACCGAAGTTACTGTTAATTTTTTTTTCTGCATATTCTTGTTTCGACAACTAATTTCTCTTCAGTGCAGATAAAATCAAAGATGTTCAAAAACGGATAAAGAACAAATAACCAATATGATCTAAATATAGGGCCGAAATGAAAAGTCATAATCCAAAAGTAGTCAAATAAAAAGTACTCATTACAAAAAAAAATATCGAAATAGGAGGCCAAATCCAATACCGAGGACATCCACCGAGTGCCATACTCAGTCTTTTTTTAAGGGGTTAGAATTTTAATAAACAGTAAATTTCTTTAAAACAAAAGCTATTTTTTTTAATATCAGACAAGTCTGACTATTGGGCTGGTGAATACCCTAGGGGACCTCTGGTTACCTTTGGAATCAAGTATTTTTGGAATTTATTTATTGAAAATGATTGTTTTCACTAAAATGTATTAAAACTGTATGGTTCTAGGCAAAATTTAAAAAAAAAGAACTGATCCATTGCTGGTGGACCAGATGTCCCCGAGGGTATTCACCAGTCCAATAGTCAGACTTGTCCGACATGAATTTAACCTTTATCTTTATAGAAATTTAATGTTTTTATCAAAATTCTTACCCCTTTAAAATACTACGGCTTTATTCCGTGTATGGCACTCGCTAGATGTCCTTAGTATTGGATTTGGCTTCCCTTTTCGGTATTTTTGGTAATGAGTACTACTTTTCTCAATATTTTTTGGATTATTGCTTTCCATATTATTTGATTCTAATGCTGCTGATTAGAGGTTACTGTTTGAAACATGTGTACAGCATAACGAAATTTTACTGTTCATGATGCAACTTTGTTATTTTTATATTTTACGAAAGGATATGGAGTAAATGAACATATACAGACCATAACACACATGTTAACTCCAACTACAATAAATTAATTATTTTAATTAGCTATATGGTCAATTCGGAAATTAATTCCTCACCAGCAGCACTAGAACCCAAACATAGAAAATCCTTGAAACACGTCTATAGCATAACAACATTGGTATTTTGTATCTTTAAAAGATTCAGGAAATTTACTAAAATTGATATCAAATATTTTTGTAATTCATATTGAAAATGACTGTTTTCACTAAAATCTATTTATAAATATATGGTTGCTAGGTACAATTCCATAAAAATAACTGGTCCTCATAGTTTCAGGAAATTTACCGAAATTGTAATCAAATATTTTTGCAAATCAGTTATCAAAAATGACTTTGATCACTTAAATATTTTCTAAAATTATATGGTTGCCAGGTGAAATTCCAAAACTAACAGGTAGGAAATTAAACAAAAATTGGAATCAAATACTTTAGCAATTCAATTATTGTAAATGAATGTTTTCACGTTAATATATTCAAAAACATATGGTTGCTAAGCAGAATTAAAAAAAATAGCAGATCTTGAAGATTTCAGGAAATATATCAAAATTGGAATAAAATATTTTTGCAATTCAGTTATTGACATTCACTGTTTCACCAAAATGTTTGCAAAAAGGTTTGGTTGCTAGGCAGAATTCCAAAAACTTGATGCTCATAGGAATTTCCAGGAAATTTACCAAAAATCGGAATCATAACTTTTAAATTTTCTCGAAAACTGCTTTAAGAGATCATCTGTTATATAAACTATCAAGACAAAACTAATTCAAATGCATTTTCGTGCATTTAGATAAAAAATTCAACCACTGAACTTGTCATTTGTATGTAATTTTGATAGAATTTGACAATTTTTGGAGGTTTTTGTTAAAATTCGTTGTATAGGACATTCAGAACCAAAATAAACTAAATGCCATTTCGAAGGGCAAATGTTTATACGTTTGCAGCAAAAAATTAGTTTTGGTTCTGGGTGTCCTTTGAGAAGTACCATCTTTGAAAACACTGTAAAATGGCTAAAACTGACACAAAAGGCTTTTAACAGCCATGTTCGACTGCTAATAAGTAAAAAAACATACAAGTGTGGCATATATTAATTTCATTTCTAATAAGTAAACATACTAGAGACCATCTTAAACGATTTTCGACAACATTTGAGCATATTCTGAAAATGACCCAACATGGGAAAAAATCACGCCTTAATGGCTATACTTCTTTACGGAAGTTGGAACTGGAATCGAAATTCCAACAGCTTGTAACATATTTGCACACTGTATGCAGTAATGTTCAATTTTAATGAAATTTTGTCAAGACACAGACACTTAATGCAACTTCTAAATAACTTTACACTGTGGATTAAGATCGAAATTTTATAGCAATAAATAAATAAATAAATAAGACTAGAGGAAAAAAATCAATTTTTTTTTCTTTTATGAAATTCCAATAAGATTTAATACATTTGTTGTAACTTTATTCGACTTCTAAAAAAACTTCAATCTGTGGGTTGACATCAGTTTTTTTTTCGCAAATGCGAAAAAATACGAAAAACTGAAAAAATAATAAATTTCATAATTTTCATCTGGAGTACATCGGCAAACGAATGCCGAAGCAAGAACGAGGAAAAAGGGGGATTCTAAAATCATAAATCCAAAATCAAGGCTATTCAAATCCAACACGAATTGAGACAGTATGACAAAGACAAAGCAAACAAGAACGCCACACAACTAAAGCACTAGCATTGTAAACCCCTATAAAAACTGACGTATCATCAGGTGTTCCGAAAGGGTAAACATTATCTGTTCCACGCATGTCACCCGTCACAAAGCCAGTAAAATATAATGTTGAAAAATCTGTTTAGTGACTGATGGATTATTGTCATTTTCTTATCTGTAGACAAAACCCATGGTGCATGTTACTCCTCTAACCTTCAAACAGCACCAAGGTGAAAGTTTGAAAAGAATTTTTTTTTATCTCAAATCTGTTCCACAAACATCATCGACGAAGACAAACCTAAATATAACAAAATGATATTCAAGACAACACAGAAAACAAAAGCACTGACAATGTGAACTCCCAATGAAAACCGGGAGTATCATCAGGTGTTCGGGAAGTGTAAGCATGATCTGCTCTACGCGTGGCACCCGTCACACTGCTAGTGAAAAGTCCGGTTTTGTCACAGTCTGTGTTAGTCAGTCCGGTAACAAACTCTGGATCTACCCAAAGATATCTGTTCTCATTTGTGCAAATAGAAACATCGTAATGGTTTGTCAAATCGTGGTTAAAACTTCTGTAGTGACAGTTGCAGCAGTGACTGAACATACCCTTGATGTATAAGTTTTTGAGACGGTAATTTCGCTCTGTTGACAAAATCGCTGTACAAATTACAGGCACGGCAATAGCGAATGAGATGTGAAATATACACGCCATATGCCGGAGATGTGGGAATATTATTGCTCAAAAATGGGAAGTTCACTATTGGAAAAGTTTGTTTTCAGACGTCCAGAGTTGTCAGGTCCAGGTATGATGCTGATGATGGTGTATCCGTGGTCTCTTTAATTTGGGTATATAAGATGAAGGTTACCTATCACTAAATATGGATATCTTCTTTCACCCTTTTTAGTACAGAAAGACTGGTGTATTAAATCCCGGAGTACTGAATTTAGTTTATCGTGTGGAAGAGTAGTATAGAGAATAGAAAATCAAATTTTTTGACACTGTTGCAGTGATTGGGTTCAGTTGAAGATATATATTCTAATATTGAGAATCCACATCTGATTCACTCCACTTGTTGAGTATACTTTATTATTATATATCTTGAAGCCATCTTTGACTGCAGTTAGTAATGAAGTGAGGAGCTTAGAAAGGGGTTTTGTTGTGCATTTGGCCGACCCAGCAATGTTTCTTTGTTTGTAAGGGCATTTATGTAATTTAGGTACCTAGTAGATACAAGGCAGGTTGTTGTTCTCTTCACTCAAACTGATACCAAAGGAACAGATTACTGATGTGTGAATGTTTAGTATGTCCTCCTTTGGTATAGTGGAGAGTTTGTATGTGGGGTTGCCAAATGAATTGTCAATGCCCATCTCCTTCATTAAGCAGTCAATGTAGTGTCTTTTACAGATAAATGTGATGTCGTTCACACTGTTAGTGCTTTAGTTTTTTGTGTTGTATATGTAATGTTCGTGTGTTTTGTGGGCATGTGGTGTCTTTGGTCTTCCGTCTTTTGGTGTTCTTGCTTTTGCCTTGTCTCTGGACTTTGATTTGTGTAATCTTGTGCTTTGTTCCTTCGGTATTCTACTGCCGTTGTTTTGGGTATTGACAGCTGGAACAATGACATAATTGCCATGGAGGAAGGACAATGTTTTATCTAGCTCTGGATCATCGAATATGCTTTTTGAATTGGGGCTCGTGGTTGTCTTAAGGCGCCTCTTTCGAGCTACAATCAGTGACTTTATGGACCTGATCCAGTCGGACAGTGTTTCAACCTTTTCCTTCTCTCTCTTAGCCGATTGTTTAGCATATTCTTCAACTGCGTCCATCAATATTTTGAAGTTATGTTTCCAATTGATGGGTTGGGTTCACGTTGTTTTGGACCTTTTGTGAAGAGATCACGTAGTTTCTCATTGTTTACGATGTTGAGGTCCCTTATAATAACGTGACCACCAGCAGATGTGTACATAAATGGGGAAGAGAGGTGATTGGGGGTGATTTTCTGACCAAGAAAATTTTAATCTGTAGGTTAACATTTCATTTTGCGCAAAAAAGGTCCAAATATGGAAAAATACAGAAAAAGTAAAACAAAAATCCATTTTTTTCATCTGGAGGTAATTTTCTTACCATTATCTAGCTTCTTCCAATATTTATACAATTCTATAAAGATTAAATGACTCTTTTCAATCTCTAAAAAAACTTCAATTTTTACAATCGTGGACGCCGCCGCCGCCGACGACGACGGAATTTGAATTGCTATGCCTCGCTTCAGCGACTTTCGTCATAGGCGAGCAAAGAAATAGCGGCACAAACTCTGCAAACAAGAAAAGTGTAAATCAAATTAAACATATTTCATTTCTGAATTAAGACAGATCATAACAACTTACAAAAGTCCCCTTCAATCAATTGACATACAAACAAAGAGGTACAGCCATTAAGCCGTGAACTTTGTTTCTATGTTTGTCATTTTCACAATATGCTGAAAAGTTGTCGAAAATCGTGTTAGATAGTCTCTCGTATGTGTACTTCCTAGGAATGAAATTAATATATGCCACACTTGTATGATTTCTGAAATATTATCAGTCAAACGTGGCTGTAAATTGTCTTTTGTGTCCATTTAAGCCATTTTACAATGTTTGGGAAGATAGCTCTACTCGTTAGACATCGAGAAGCAAAACATTTTATTTTTTTTCGAGTATAAACATTTGCCTTTCCAAATAGCAGTTAGTTTTGTTTGGTTCTGGAGGTGATATGCAGCAAATTTTAACAAAAATTGTCAAAATTGCATTCATGTGGAAAGTTCAGTGACTGAATCTTTTATCTAAAGATATGAAAATGCATTTGAATTGCTTTTCTTCACCTTTCAAAACAGCTTTGAAGAAGATAATGAATTCGAAAAATTGGTATGCTGAATAAATTCTCGGGATCTTGGTCATACCTCTTTAAATATGTCATCAATAATCAGCATTGGCCATTATTTTCTGTCACGTACAATCACAAAGGATATACTCTGTTTCTATCAATTTAATGAAATACAACAAACTACTAGTAAAGAGGCTTGTTTAGGGGGGTCCCAATATCCCATATCCCAGTAAGTCTGGACGAAAATATCCCTTTGAAAATTGAAGATATCCCATTAATTATTGAAATATCCCGTTTTCCATAGTCAAAATATCCCATATCACAGTACTTTTTGTCTCAAATATCCCATATCCCATTAACAAAAGTGGCAAGTATCCCGTATCCCAATATACCCTAAACAAGCCTCAGTAAATAGGAGATGTGCTGACGTCACTGAACTTGCTCTTGTAGTTTGAGAGATGATGACAATATGGCAAGATGGCAAGCGAATTGACACGGTCAAGAGCGGATGACAATAACTTGCACTAACTTTGGACCAAGCGATATTGTAAAAGCTTTCCTGGTCCATGGAATTTTGTTGTATGTCTCACGGTATAAGAACATATTCTTGGTATATCTTCAAGTTTCAAGGAAATTCAGTATATAATATAGGAGAGTTTGTGCTAATAAGTTTATGCACAGCAACAAACAGATAACAATGACAGGTGTCCTATATAATCCTCTCAATAGTATAATGCTTGTACGTTAGCGTGTAACATCATCAACCACATCTTATCACTTGCAAGACCGTTAAAAAGTAGTGCATTACAAGGTACCCAGCCTTATCTTTTCCTAACAAAATAATAGCCAAATTGCATAATAAACATTAAATTTCAAAATTTCAAAGTTACTAGTACTATAGAACCACTCTCACAACACAGAATTTTCGCCGGTCTTTTTGCCACAAATTAATATACCAAGTTAAGTGTTGATTTGAATCTTTTTGACCATAAGCTATTGGTTGGAAACCTTTTTAAGAACAGACGGCAAAATAAAAAAAACATAATTTAGAACACCATATAGTGTCTTGCACTTCCTGTGGCAGGCAAAGATAAGATCTGTACAAACAACTAAAAATACTTGAGAAACAGAAACAATTACTACATGGTCTATACAGTACCAAGTTTTGTACAAAATGACCACAACAGTCATTGAAATTAAAGGACATAGCAGTCATTTACATCAACTTATTTTAGGATCAAAAATTCATATGACAGACTCAAAAAACGGAATGCAAATATTCACCAATATTTTTTGCAGACGAAAATTGCACATCCCATAAAAACTTTGGTTGCTCAAACGACTTTTAGACTGAGGTCAAGGTCATAGGCAATGGGGCATAATCATATACTACAAAAAGAACAACTTATACATGTCTTATATGAACTGACCTAGAAATACTCTAAAACCACGAATTTGAGGTCAAAACCATCAGCAACAAAGTAGTGTGATATACTACAAAAAGGTTCTGTAGGGGTCCAACGAAATTAAGCTTCTGAAATTGTAAAATCATGTATCATCCTAGTTAGTGTTCATACTTTCAAGTATGGAAATCTGTGAAATCCCGTTTCACGTCTATTTTAAGGGTATTTTTTAAAATCATGCTGCCAAAAAAGAAGCCTTTTCAAGACCACGCTTAGACCCTTACAGGGCATCTTCAAAATATCAACCTACAGGCATGTTCCAAATATCCTTATCTATCACTGAATAATTATTGAGAAACTGATATTATAATGTAAACTTAACATGATCACTAGACTATGAAATCGAGTTCAAAGTCAAGACCATATCGCAAATAGTCATAAACTACAAAGGACAGACCTACCCGTACGTATGAAATAACTTAATTATAAACACTTACAATGTTTCAACAAGAAACAAACACTTCTCTTTAGACTGTGGAATGGAGGTCAAAGTTATATGGCAGAGTCATGCACTGCCAAAGACAAACCAACAACGCAATTATCACTGACCTACAAAACTAATCTAACATGGTCATTAGACCAAGAAACTGAGGCATAAGGATGACAGTCATGTATCATTCAAGACGAACCTCTATATCATTGCCCATACGATTACAAAAACGTGGTCACTCACCTTAACAAAGCAGCCTGTAAACAGCCATCTTGGATGCACACCAACACAAAATCACAAACCTGGTAAGAATTTCATCATGCAATGTTGAGTTTAAATCTATTAGAAAATTTGTATGCATTTTCTGGCAAGGTCTGAAACTAATTAGAGCTTTTTCTATTGAAGCAAGCAAAATTACTTAGCTTTTCTCTAAAATGCATATCCTAATAGTGTACAATATTTAAACTGGGTCCCACCATTGAGCCCATTTACACAATGGATAAACACTTAAGTAACAATTTATTATACAGGACATCCATGCCACGTTTCGATCAAATCCACACAGCAATATAGATTTTTGCCCAGATTTCCGCATAGTGTCCAATGTTATGTCGTCGTTTTGAATGACGGACCAGCAACAAAGTAATAACATATAAATATCTTTTCATTGTATATGTGAGGGGGGGGAAGGACCTTTTTCGGGATGTCGGGATTGGATGTTTTTAAGCCCGGGATTTCGGGATTTTTATGATTTAAGCCCGGGATTTCGGGA
>MJUU01045991.1:108766-167547 GCA_002080025.1 Modiolus philippinarum | reverse complement strand
CCCCCCCCCCCATATGTGATCAGCACCTCATGAAATGTTTGGTTTAGATCTCTAGATCTCTGTATGCATTTCTCATAAACTAGTTTCCTCACTAACAATCAATTTGGATGAGGGAATGACTCTATAGTAACAACTCTTTTTCACTTCATAAGTATCATTCGTGTTACATTTTGTTAAATTCATCAGCAGGTCTCTAAGTGGAGATCTTTGTATGCATTTCCTATATGCTCCAGTATTAAACTAAGTTTCCTGCTGTCAGCAATTTTGGATGCGGGATCAACACCAAAGTAACAACACTCTTGGTAAGCATTGAAATAAGTTACATTCATGCAATGTTTGATTTGAATACATTCAGCAGTTTTCAAGATGATCTTTGTATGCATTTCCCAAGGAGTCCAGTTTGAAAGTAAGTGTATGCTGACGGTCATTACCATCAAGGTAACAATACTTGGTAATTATCTCATAAACTAGAGGTTGAGACTGATCCTGTATCGCTCACCTGACAAAATGCTTCTTAAATAAGTGAAATCTAAAATAGAATAATCCAGAGACAATGGGAACATCGGAAAAACAAAGACACAAAGACATCATAAAGTAGAGCACATAATGCTTTTATGAATTTGCATAGATTTTTCAGAGATTACAGCATTATAGATAAAGATGACAAGCATTTTGGGTAAAGAAACTCAAAAGACAGGGACACATGTACTTACATTAATAATTTTTTCGCACTTTTGAGATTTTGACCTGAACAAAGATTTCAGATTTTCATTTGCAAATTATACATTTCGGGAATGGAATATGGGAAGTGGGGGTATATATATATATGTTAGCTTTGCTCACATTTTTCTAGTAGTTTCCATATTCCTTTGCTTTTGGTTTCTTTTTTTGAAGGATAAAATGTTCAAGGATATAGAGGATAAAAATTGTTATATCTTTCCTAGACTTTCTAAAAATTCCAAAAATATCAAATAAAACTTGCAATGAAGATTATGGACATTTTTAAATAAAACTCGGGGATTTATCAACATATTTCTTACTACTGCAAAGAATTTCCAGAAATAAATCAACAACAAAAAAATACCGTGAACAAGATGCGAAATAGAAAAGGCCTCCTGTACCATTTTTTTTTGTTTCAGAGTAAAGCATAAAGTACCCGTGTGTAGTGTCTTCATGTTTTATGTACTTCATTGTAAAGGTTCTCGTCTTGATAAGTTGGACTTTTTTTCTAGTTTGATTTTTGCTGTGAGTTTTTTGTGTATTTATTTTTTAGCCATTCACCAAACATAGGGGAGGGTTTGGATGCAAGAAAACGAGTTCAATCCCACCGCAATTTTTGCAGGTGTCCCAAGTCGGAAATATGTTGCTCATTGACTTATCCTTGTCTTCTTATAAAATTTTAGTTTCTTGATAATTGAGTTATTGGATGTTGTTTGTTTCCATTGATTTATTCACTTTTTTTTACCTTTTTTGGGGTCAATTAGGGCTTGCTATATGGCGCGAGGTTCCTGACTTTGTTGAATACCTAGGTGCTTTGTTTTGGGTCGTTTTAACCTGGAGATCAGGTGTTGTCTCCTTGACATTTACCCCATTTCCTTTCTTGTTCATATGAATATCTGGAAGTCTAAATTATCTCTCATCAGTTATTATTTTTCTGCCAGGTACATCGGTGTACTCCGTTTCTGTCAGAACAAACTACACATGGGGGTAATAACAAAATTACCGAACAGAATTGTCAAGAACCGAAGCCAATGAGGGGGGGTCTCGATGGGGGTCCCTTTCCCGAAATTCCGGCAATTTTTCTCCATTTTCCCGTTTACAAAGACTCTTAAAGAGTCCGCCTTTTCCCGTTTCACAGAATCTATTTTCAATGGTTCCGCTTCACGCCCCACATCCTTTCCCGTTTTCACGTGCACTTTTTTGTCACGATCCCGTTTCCCGCTTGCTTAAAAAGGCCAATCCCGCTTCCCGCTTATACCCCATCGAGACCCACAATGAGACAAAAAGACAAATCAGGCGGAAAATTGTCCACCGCAATGGTCCTGACTTGGTACGGGCATTTAAAAAAAATGGTGGGTTAAACCGGTTTTATAGCATGCCAAACCTCCCCTTCCAATGTAGTAGTTTTCGGTAGTAACTCAACAGCAATTGCTATTTAAAGGTCGTAGACAGTTAAAAGAAATGATAAAGGAGATCTTCTCATTTCACTTAAAAAGATTTGCTCTTGAAGTTTCAGAGTTGATGAAAATATGAAGACGACCAACAAAAGCTAGCAATAACTCATACTAATCCTTGAACAAGTGAGCTAACACTAGTTCTCTGGCCTGTGGAAGCTTGTTGTATGTCTGACTGTATATAAACATCCTCAGATACTTGACATTCTTTTGGTATAGCATCAAGTGTCAAGGAAACTTAACAGTTTGTGATGATAAGATAATTAACAGCAACAAACAGAGTTCAATGTTCAAACAGAGTTCAGAGTTTTACATAAGAGTAAAAAATACTTAAACTCGCCTAACAAACCTTTAAATCGTCTAATTCTTAAGGGTTATAATTACGGTATTGTCGTCAAGTCATTACGTATGGCCTTCTTTTGGTATTAACATTGATTTATAGGGTCTTTGCATTTTAACTCAGTAAACACATTCTAAATTTCTAAAATCTGTATTGCATGGACACGGGTTATGTATTCCGGTATATGCATGAAATCATTATGCTAAACTCCTCACAGATCTTGATGGAATCTGTATACTGAGGGTACATAACTTAATTTGTCAGTTGGTAATGGGTCTAGAGCTGGCATATCAGTTAACTGCTAGTAGTCTTTTATGATTTCATGTTTATGTCCGTATGTTTAGTTTCTTTCAGTTTAATTTTTCCCAATTGACTCAGTCCTGTTGCTAACTGAATTTTACTGTTGTTACTATTGTATTTTTATTTATCACATTGGCTAGGGGGAGGTTTGGGCCCAATAAAACTAGTTAAACCCCGCCGCAGCAGGTTTGCGCCTGTCCTAAGTCAGGAAATTTATTAAGCCTTTGTGTGTCTTGTCTGTTTTCTAGTTAGTTTACTCTTATGCCTATAGGAGTCTAGGATGATGTTTATTTCGCTGAACTTGATTACTCTTTATTTAGGGGTCGACTCCGACCTGCCGTTGGGTGTGGGGTTTCCACACCGTTCATTGAAGATCTTATGGTGGCTTTGAGTTGTTATTACTCCCCTTTGGGTCGATGTCTCTTTGACATTCCCCGTTTTCCTTCTTTTTTCTACTCAATGACAGGTGTGCTACATACTCCTCTAAACGTTGCTTGCAGGTATAAATATTGCCACAATAGTATAATGCTTGTACTTAAACATCTAACAGCAACAGTCTTATCCATGGCAAGACTGTAAAATACTAATGATGCATTACACGAAACTCTTTTTTAAAATATCCAAATTATTGTAGAACCACTTTCACGTCTCACATATAAACAAAATTTCGCCAGTTTAACATAAAGTAACAGACAAAATCTGTAATTTAAATAAAAAGTTATTGGTTGGAAACCTTTCGGAAACAGACGGTAAAATGAAAAAAAAACATAGCTGGTAGTATCATATAGTGTCTTGCTACCAAGATAAGTGTAGACTCGACATGTCTCAACCGTCAGCGCTGGACCAACAACTAAAACACTTAAAGCGGACCGCAAAATTGAAGTTAAGAGTCAGAAAGCCACATTACAGAATCCTAAGTACTATATGTTGTATAAAGTACCAAGAAGTGTACCAAATATCATTCATCGACAACAACAGATAATAACATAAAGAAAACAGCAGTAATTAAGCATTGTTATTGGACCATTAAAATTTATAAATACTTTTTGGTCAAATAATTGTAAGTAATCGTCAAAAATGTTTCTTTTCATTCCTCTTGTCAATAATATCAACAATAGATACTGTAAACAAACCGAAAGAGCCTCCTGTTCCATTAGTCCCAGTAAAGTATAAAATTCGTCAATAACTTTTGACCGAGTAGGCTAACAATTGCTTGCATGGCCTATGGAAGTCTGTTGTATGTCCGACTGTATATGACTGTATATTAAAATCCTAAGATAGTGTACTACCTTTTGGTAAAGCTTCAGGTTTCAAGAAAACCCATCATATAACATAGTTGCCAAGTCACCCTCATTTGGAGGGTCACACCCTCTTTTTTAGGGTGTGACCCTCTTTAGAATATGGCCCTCAAAATCTCCCTCTTTTGCAAATTATGGCCCTCATCACCCTCATTGAGAAAAAATGTAACATTTTTCTTGGTTTTGGGGTTAAAATGTTGGAATTTTCTAAACTGTTTCTAGTATTTTTGATATATTCTTTGTTGAATGTGCAAAATTAAATGATTTTCTAAATATTGAACTATTTATTTTCACCCTTTTCAAGACTAAAACTGTTGTAAGTACTTTTTTCTTGGTCTGGAAATGTCGTTGCGCGCTATGACCCTCATGTTCTTTTTTGAAAGAGGGTCATAACCCTCATTTTGGTCCATTAGAGGTTGGCAAGTATGATATAATATAGGAGGAGTTATGCTAATGAGATAATGGACAGCAACAAACAGATGACAAGAGCAATTTTCATACACATTCATCTAAATTTTGCTATCAGATAAAAATACAACAATATTTCAATGTTTGTATTTTAGCATGTCACATCAACAACCATCATAAACCACATCACCATAGAATACTAATGGTGCATTGCACGATACCCAGCCATATTGTTCCAAAATTTCAGTTACTCTACAAACACTCTCATGTCTAGCCATAAAAAAGATTTTTGACAGTTTTGGGCCAAGAATTACATACCAACTTTAAAGGCAATCTGTAATTTTAATAATTTGGTTGCAAGCCTTTTAGGAACAGACGGTAAAATGGAAAAACATAATTCATAGTATCATATAGTCTTTTCACTTTTCTGTGGCAGGCCAAGATAAGTGTAGACCCAACATGTCTCAACTGTCTGCGCTGGACCAACAACTAAGATACTTAAGAAACACTTAAAACGGACTGTAAAATTGACGTTAGAGTCAGAAAGCCACATAGCAGACTCCTAAGGACTACATGTTGTATAAAGTACCAAGTATTGTATCAAATGTCATTAACCTCCTACAACAGTGACTGAGAATAAAAGTATACAGAAGAAATTTAGAATTATTATTGGATCATCAAATTCATTTTTGGATCAAAATCCATATGGACTCGTATCTGCAACTGAATGCAAATATGCACCAATAATTCAGTGACAAAAACTACTCATCCTTTGAAAACTTTGTTGCTACTGTGTGCTCAAAAGACTATGAGATTGAGGTCAAGGTCATAGATAATTATGGGGCACAGTCATATACTACCAAAGAAAAACTAACATATCTAATATTATTTACATACGCACTTACATAAAGTGAGAAATAACCCTGAAATAAAAGACTATGACTTTGAGGTCAAGGTCATAGACAATTATGGGGCACAGTCATATACTACAAAAGAAAACTAACATAACTAATCTTATTGACTTACGCACTTGCATAAAGTGAGAAATAACCTTGAAATACCCTATAAACCATATATTTAAAGTCAATACAATCGACAACATGGAAGTGTGATATACTTCAAAAAGGGTCCTTAGTAGGCAGCCATCTTGGATGCAGATCAACACAAAGTTACCAATCGTGGTGAGATTTTAATTTTTGCAATGTTGAGTTTAATTATCAGCAATTCTATAGATGAAGTATTTTGCATACATTTTCTTTTTTATTTAATAGGTTCCACCTCCTACCCAATTTACCATTAAATAACTTGCATTCATGCCATTCATTCAAAATAAATCAACACTAAAGAAACCATGCATGCCACATTTGGATTAAATCCATACAGCAATACAGATTTTTGGATGCATTTCCCCACAGTGTCCAATCCTGGGAAGTGGTTTTGAATGACGGACCAGCAACAAGGTAATAACATCATTTACTTTCACTATGTGATCAGTATCTCATAGAATGTTTGGTTTAAATCTCTAGATCTCTTTATGCATTTTCCATAGGGTCCATAAACCAAGTTCCTCACTGACAATTAATTTGGATGAGGTAGAAGAACTTCCCTGCTGGAAGCAATTTTTGATGAGGGATCAACACAAAAGTAACAACAGTTGGTATTACATTTAACTATGTGCAGCACTGGCGGAAATCTTTGTAAAGGACCTTTCATACATTATTTCAATACAGTTTATTTAATTCTTCAATACTTTCAGAGCAAATGATGAAAATATGATTTTCCGAAAGGGTCCTATAGTTTAACATTAAACTATTTTTAGTGTTGATCGCCATGTTTTTTGTTAGATTTGTTCGAAATTGGCAATCTTTGTAAAGGACCTTCTGTGGATCACTTTAATGAAGTTAATTTGAATTTGCTTCTGCAGTTTCAGAGCAGATGATGAATATGATGATTTTCTTATAAGGTCTTATGTTAACCCTTTCCTTCATTGGCTGAGAAGTCAATCTCAGTGCCATTCTGAAGTCAGATAAAAAAATCAAAATGTTCTAGTTTCTTTGAAATTCAACCAAAAAGGTTCATACTTGGTGGAAGTACATACTGGCCTGGTGTCTTTGAGAAAATTCTCTCAAAAGCTGGTTCTTTGTTACCATAGAGACAACAGGGGGACTCAAACTGCCCCCCCCCAAAATCATTTTTGACAATGTTTGCCCTACAAAATCAGGTTTCAAAATTTGTTAAAAATCTGAATTGCATACTGCACCCTGAAATACATCGGCAAACGAATACCGAAGCAAGAAAAGGAAAGGGGAAATTCTAAAATCATAAATCCAACATCACGGCAATTCACAGCAACACGAATTGAGACAGTGTGATAAAGACAAAACAAATAAACAAGAATTAACAAGAACGCCACAAAACTAAAGCACTAGCAGTGTGAACCCCTATGAAAACTGAGGTATCATCAGGTGCTCCGGAAGGGTAAGCATGATCTGCTCCACGCGTGGCACCCGTCACACTGCCAGTGAAAAGTCCGGTTTTGTCACAGTCGGTGTTAGTCAGTCCGGTAACAAACTCTGGATCTACCCAAAAATATCTGTTCTCATTTGTGAAACAGAAACATTGTAATGGTCTTTCAAATCGTGGTAACGACCGTAAAACTTCTGTAGTGACAATTGCAACAGTGACTGAACATACCCTTGATGTATAAGTTTTTGAGACAGTAATTTCGCTCTGTTGACAAAATTGCTGCACAAACTGCAGGCACGGCAATAGCAAATGAGTTGTGAAATGTACACGCCGTATGTCAGAGAAGTGGGAATATTACTGCTCAAAAACGGGAAGTTCACTATTGGAAAGTCGAAATCATCACGTTTGTCGTATAGTTTTGTTTTCAGACGTCCAGAGTTGTCAATGTAGAGGTATACTAATAGGTCCAGGTATAATGCTGATGATGGTGTATCAGTGGTCTCTTTAATTTCGAGTTCATTTGGGTATATAAGATGAAGGTTATCGTTAAATTGAGGATTGTTCAATGAAAGAACATCATCTATATAACGGAAACTGAAATTAAAGGATTTGGCTAGCTTATGGCCTTTTTTCTTAACTAGCCCTTGTATGAACCTGGCTTCATACGAATAAAGAAACAAATCTGCTAAAAGTGGAGCACAATTAGTCCCCATAGGTATCCCTATTGTCTGCTGGAAAACGTGCCCTCCAAATTCCACAAATATGTTATCAATCAAGAATTCCAGCATTGCAATGACATCCTCCTCTGTATACTTTTTGAGTGAATCAGTGTGAAAAATCTACCCTTTGAGCTATAGGCTAGGCTATCTAGCAACTATGTATGGCCTCTACACTTGCCTACTGGCCCCTTCGCACCACAAGGACAGAGGGGCACATTCCCCTCTGGGAACCTTTGTTATATCTTTTTAGTAACACTCGATAACACACTTAATTTTTGTGCCCGTTACATTTTGTTCAATAAACCCATGCCCTCATCCTATTACCCTAAACAATGCCATCCTAAAGCCCTAAAAAGGAGTGCCTAAAGACGTCTAAATGAAGGGAAGGGTTAAACTACGTTCAGCTCTGGCAGAAATGTTTTTCATCAGAACTTGAAATAAAAGGCTACGCCGAGCACAGAATGATACGACCGCAGCATGTCGAACACTGTGAAATTGGAACAAGTGTAAATTAAAATGAATGTGGACACAATAAAGATCTTGACAGAATAATCAACTGGACACAAACTGTGAAAATAAAAATTAGCCCGTTTAATCCCTTATTAATAGGATATCGTAAGAGGCAAGCAAAATCTGCTGACTACCAGCTAATAGCTTACATCAAGAGAAATCGTAAGATAAAAAAATTCGGATTGAAATCCAGTGAAAAATAAAGATTTCACAAATTTTGAAACATTGCAATTTGGCCCCTTTGACCCCTTAAAGCTTGGAAACCTAAAGTGCTACACCAAATCTGTTGAAATACTGCTGAAAGCTTACAATGAGAGGAATCCAAAGAAAAAAATCCCATCACAATCTGATGAAAAATAAAGATTTCACATATTTCTAATAATTGCAGTTTTTGGCCCCTCTGACCCCTTATAGCTCGGAAACGGAAAGGGCTATGCCAAATCTTTTGGCATGCTACTGAAAACTTACAATGTGCGGAATCCAAAGAAAAAATCCCATCAAAATCTGATGAAAAATAAAGATTTCACATATTTCTTATAATTGCAATTTTGGTCCCTTTGACCCCTTATAGCTCGGAAACGGTAAGAGCAACACCAAATCTGTTTACACACTATTGAAAGCTTACAATGAAAGGAATCCAACGAAAAAATTCCCACCAAAATCTGATGAAAAATAAAGATTTCAAATATTTCTAATAATTGCAATTTGGCCCCTTTTACCCCTAACAGTTCGGAAACAGTAATAGCTACGCCAAATCCGTTAACATACTACTGAAATCTCAAGAAAAAAAATCAACTGAAATAAGATGAAAAATAAATTTTTTTAGGAAATCCGCATGCTTGCAATTTTGGCCCCTTTTGGCCCTTCATAGCTTGGAAAGGAAATAAGTTATCAAAAATCTGATAATGGAGCACAATGTTAATTTTTCATAAGGAATCAGTTGCAAAAAAATCGCATCAAAATCGGACTAAAAAAATCTAATTTTTTTTAAATTCCCCCCTTTTGGATCCCATATATCTGATGAACGGTACATGCCACGTGAAATCTGTTGACATATACTACTGATTGGAACTTTCCTAAGCAGCCCACTGAAAGAAACCACATCAAAATCTGATAATAATAAAGATTCCTTAGCCATATATGTGAAAACACCCAATTTAACCCGTTTTGGTCCCCCTTTTAAAAGGGATTGGGGTCACAATGACCAAAACTGATCCAAGTCTTCCCTTTGTGCCAAAAAACGTTGTGTAAAAATTTCATAAGGATTGATCAACTGGAACTTAAGTAATTGACCAAAAACAAAAGTGTCTACAGACGACGACAACGACAGACGACGACGACGACAGTGCCATGCCATTATACGGCCGCAAAAAAAGTTTGCAGTCGATAAAAAATGAGCAATCTTTTTCAAGGACCTTTGCATCAATTGTTTCAGAGGAGAAGATGAATTAGAGACTAACATGAGCCTTCATCGCTCACCTGGTGGCTGGTTTTATACATGGTTACCAAAAAGACCACCCACTCATACTATAAATCAGTTCACCAGATGTTACAGTTTCAATCCTGGATGAGGTAAAAACATAAAAAATCACAAACTTTGAAAGGGACCACCCAAAGGGAATTGTAACCAAGTTTAGTTCCAATTGGCTCAGTAGGTTTTTGAATGCATTTCCCACAGGGTCCCCATGTTAATCGCTGGCGGCTATCTTGGATGAGGTACGAAAGTAAAAATCACAAAATTTAAAGGGGACCACCCAAGGACTATTGTGACCAAGTTTGGTTCAATTTGGCTTGGTAGTTTCAGAGAAGATCTTTAAATACATTTCCCATAGGGTCCTATGTTAAACTATGTCCAGTGCTGGCCACAATCGTGGATGAGGTACGAACATAAGAATCACAAACTTTAAAGGGGACAAGCCAAGGACAATTGTATCCCAAGTTTGGTTCCCATTGGCTTATAGTGGTTTCAGAAGAAAAGACCTTTGATTGCATTTCCCATATAGTAGGGAGCCCAAGGTCCAAAAAGACGCTTAGTTTTCAAGTTTGGGTTAACGAAATCACATACGGCTAATTTTTGTTTTAAATGATAGAACAGCTATTAAATTTCATATTGTTAGCTGTCGTAGAAAGTTCCTGTGGTCACGATTTCTCCAATTTCTCCTTTTTAAGGGTACCCTAAAATAGTGTTTGGGATATGGTATTTTTAAAGTTATAGAAAATAGTAGTGCTTTCTTACATGTTAATAAAAAGCTATTTACGGTAAAGTCCAGACCTGAAATATTTATTTGAATCATAGAATGCAAGTTATTTTTGACTGGTTTTTGTAATTTATCGGTATTAATATCGGGGTAAATTTGAGTCTAAATTAACGACATTTTCATTACATGCGAAATAACTATGCTTTATTTCTGAAATATTCTAACTACATATACGAATTGTACCTATGCTCCAAAAATCATGGATGTAATGTCCACCGTTCAAGCAAAATCAACAAATAAAAAGCCAAAATTTGCGTAAAACTTTCAAATGTTAGTCGATATGAAGACCATGCCAATTGGTCATGTTCTTTTGAGTGTACAACGAAAGATAACTCTAATCATTTCTTGTCAGAATTACTTGACAAGAATATAGCGGGAATCTAGTTACAATTTTACATTGCTTATGTTTTGATTTTCCGAGCACATGTATTTGTTTTCACGTTTAAAATCACTTTTCCATATCATTTCAGATAATATTGTAAGGTTTTGTTTCAGAGGAAACGGTCTTACTAAGATTTATGTAAGTTTGCGTTTTGGGGGAAAATTGTCTTATTTATACCAATAACAAAAGTACGATTTATTTCGCCTAAACTTAGTTTATCTTTTAGCGGTTAGTTTTAAAATTAAATTCAAGCTTTCCTTTAAAGAAAGATCCTATAAAAGTCAGAAATCCGCAGTTCTTTATATCCGAAAGAACCCCTCATATCACGGAGGTGCAAATATTCAAAATGACGGGCCTTTGAAAATTGTTGAATAAAGACAACAGACAAATCATTATAAAAAGTAAAACTGAAGAACTTCCCCTATAAAATTTACAACAAAATTCGAATTTCGTTGCAGTTTTATCTGTGAAATCAAGCTCACTTTAAAATGCATCAAAATTTTCAAAATTTTAGGAGCTGACCTTTGACCCCATCTAAAATAAAATGTGACCAAATTCAATCTCTACGACATCGTCATTTCGATGTGCCATCGTATCCTCTTTCCAAACATGTGTAATACAGGTGTGTGTTATTCCGTTAATCCAAAATCGGAAAAATCGTCTCTTGGGCACCCTACTAATAGGGTCCCTATGTGATGAGGTGCGAACATAAAAATCACAAACTTATAAGGGGACCATGCAAGGACTATTGTGATAAAGTTTGGTTCCAATTGGTTGGGTAGTTTCAGCAGAACAGATCTTTGAATGCATTTCCCTTACGGTCCCTATGTTAAACTATTTTCCCCACTGGCGGCCATCTTGGATGAGGTACAACCACAAAATTCAGAAACTTTAAAGGGGACCACCTGAGAACTTTTGTTCCCATTGAGCTAGTGGTTTCATAGGAGAAGATCTTTGAATGCATTTCCCATCGGGTCCTATGTTGAACAATGTTCCTAGTTGCAGCCATCTTGTATGAGATGCAAACCTGCTGGACATATGTAGAAATTGTTGTCCTTGAAAAGCTCAACACTTTTGCAATTAAAATTTAACCTCTATCTCAAACAGTTTTTGAAATAAAAGTAAAGACCTTAAAAATCGTAAAAATTCAAAGAAAAGGGGCAATATTAAACACCTGTGTGAGTCGTCAGATTTTCTTCAAAATTGCAGGACATGTAGATCTTTTTATGCTGACCATTTTTTATCTTAAACTTCACTTCTATCTTCTATCATTTTCAATATATAAGACTAAAAGTAATAAAAGGAAAATTTTACGGAAAAGGAGCAATAACTCCAAATTGGGTTATCCGATATTCTCCAAAATTACAGGGTGGGTAGATCTCATCATGCTCATCATTTTTAGTTTTGTGTCAGATTTTTTATATCTGTAGCGGTTTTCGAGTAATTTGCAAAAAAACGGCAATTTACCCCCAATGTTCTATTTTTAGTAACAACGGTCATGTTGTTTGGTCTAAGGACATTAAAATCACAAACTTGAAAGTACATACCCTGGTGATGATTCAGGCCAAGCTTAGTTAGTATTGGCTCAGTAGTTTCAGGGGAGAAGATTTTTGAATAAAAGTTAACAGACGGACGGATGATGGACGCTGAGTGATGGCAAAAGCTCACAAGGGGACCCTGTCCTACTTAAGCTAAATCTATCTCTAACCTAACAATAACAATTATAGGACACCAACCAAAAGCCTATTGCAAACTCTAACTTTAAACCATAACCTTATCCTAAGCCTAATATAGTAAATGGCAAGAAACTACCTACCCACCCAAAAATACTGGGTCACCAAAGGTAAGTGAAGGCCCTAACAGGATTCATTGTAAAACAAAGCCATTCTAGATAAGCCAGATGAGAGGTCAAGGTCATGTAATTTTGACTGTCAGGTAGCACTTCATTCACACTCCTCTTGGACCAAATGTGATGTTCCTGTATCAAGAGACTTGTGATACAATGTATAAAATTTATGCTGTCAGTGTCGTACTTCTTACATGTCTTGCTTTTCATGACTTTTGGTGCTAGAGAGACCAATCTCCTGCTGTTTGTTGGTACATTATATCTATTCAATTCTTGATGTTTAAATTATTAAGTTTAACAAGCTCTCATAAGTTGAATGCATTAATTCTCAAGATTTTACAATTTAGAAGAAATAGCTGACTCACACTTGAAGAAGGTACCAACTTTCAATGAAACACGGCCAATCAAAGATTGTGATTCCCCTCGCTACCCCTTTTTGGACCCCCTCCCCTTGTAAAAAAGACAAGTGTTTTTGAAACTAAATTTCTTGCTGTTGAAACGATCATTGTTACTGTAAAACACCAAAAAGATATGGTTGATAAGTAGAATTTCAAAAAGTACAAGTTTCCGAGAATTTCAGGAAATTATCAAAATTAGAATCAAAGATTTTGCAACCCGACTATTGAAAATCATCTTTTTTAGCTCACCTGGCCAAAGGCCATGTGAGCTTTTGCCATCACTCGGCGTCCGGCGTCCGTCCGTCCGTTAACTTTTATTGAAAGATCTTCTCCTCTAGAACAACTCGGCCAATATTAACCAATTTTGGCCTGAATCATCACCAGGGTATGCACTTTCAATTTTGTGATTTTAATGTCCTTAGACCAAACAACATGGCCGCTGTTATTAAAAATAGAACATAGGGGTAAATTGCTGTTTTTTGCAAATTTCTCGAAAACCGTTACAGATATTAAAAATCTGACACAACAGTAAAAATAATCAGCATGATAAGATCTACCCACCATGAAATTTTGGAGAAAATCCGATAACTCGTCTTGGAGTTTTTGCCTTTTCCACAAAATTTCCGATTTTTGTTACTTTTTGTCTTATATATTGAAAATTATAGAAGATAGGGTTAAGTTTTTATTACAAAAGTGGTCAGCATAATAAGAACTACATGTCCTGCAATTTTGAAGAAAATCTGAGGACCCATATAGGAGTTATAGCCCCTTTTTCTTCACATTTTAACGATTTTTTGTACATTTTTACTTTTATTTCAAAAACTATTTGAGATAGAGGTTAAGTTTGAATCGCAACAGTGTTACAATTTCTACATATGTTCAGCAGGATCCTATCTCATCCAAGATGGCCGCCGGCGGGGGGACATAGTTTAACATAAGGACCCTATGGGAAATGCTTTCAAAGATCTCACCTCAGAAACTACTGAGCCAATTGGAACCAAACTTGGTCACAAAAGTCCATTGGTGATACCATTCTAAGTTTGTAATTTTTATGTGCGTACTTCATCCAAGATGGCCGCCAATGGGGCACGTAGTTTAACATAAGGACCTACATTCAGAGATCTTCTTCTCTGAAACTACTGAGCCAATCGGAATATAACTTGGTCACAATAGTCCAATGGTGATACCCTTAAAAGTTTGTGATTTTTATGTGCGTACCTCATCCATGGTGGCCGCCAGCGAGGCACATAGTTTAAGATAAGGACCGTATGTGAAATGCATTCAAAGATCTTCTCCGAAACAACTGAGCCAATTGGAACCAAATTTAGCCACAATAGTCCATTGGTGATACCCTTCAAAGTTTGTGATTTTTATGTGTGTACCTCAACTAAGATGGCCGCCAGCAAGGCACATAGTTGAACATAAGGACCCTATGTGAAATGCATTCAAAGATCTCCTCTTAAACTACTGAGCCAATCGGAACCAAACTCGGACACAATATTCCAGTGGCGATATACTTCAAAGTTTGTGATTTTTATGTGCGTACCTTATCCAAGATGGCCGCCAGAGAGGCACATATTTTAACATAAGAACCCTATTTGAAATGCATTCAAAGATCTTCTTCTCTGAAAGTACTGAGCCAATTGGAACCAAACTTGGTCACAATAGTCCATTTGATGTCCCGTTTCAAGTTTGTGATTTTTATGTTCGTACTTCATCCAAGATGGCTGCCAGGGATAAACATAGTTTAACATAGTGATCCTATCAGAAATGCATTCATAGATCTTCTCTGAAACAACTTGAGCCAATCGAAACCAAACTTGGTCACAATAGTCCTTGGGTGGTTTCCTGCAAAACTTTTGACTTTTATGTTTGAATATCCTCTCTGAAACTCTTAACATCTTGTGAACTTATGTATAGTATGGACAATAATTGGTGGTTTCTTTGTGACAAGAATAAAACCAGTCACCAGGTGAGCGATACAGGCTCATGAAAGCCTCTAGTTACTGTAAGGAATTGAAAAGGATATAGTTGCTGTGTAGAATCCCAAAAATTAATGGGTCTTTGAGAGTTTCAGGAAATTTACCAAACGTAGAATCAAAGATTTTTGCAATCTGACTTTTGAAAATGATCACTGAAATTACCAAGGCATAAACAAAAATATGGTTGCTAGGTAAAATTCTAAAAAGTGATTTGTCTTTGAGAGTTTCTGAAAATTTACCAATATTAGAATCATTTTTTTTGCACTCTGATTATAGAAAATGATCTTCACTACTATGAGGAATTGAAAGAGATATGGCTGCTAGGTAAAATTCCAAAAATTAATGGGTCTTTGAGAGTTTCAGGAAATTTACTAAATTTAGAATCAAAGAGTTTTGCAATCTGACTATTGAAAATCATCATTGAAACTATAAGACATCAAAAAAGCTATAGTTGCCAGTTAAAATTCCAAAAAGTAATTGGTCTTTGAGAGTTTCAGGAAATTTACTTAAATTATAATCATATTTTTGAAATCCTACTGTTCATACTAGCTGATAACATTAAAAATATGCGTATCTATAAAACTTCATGTTGGAATTTGACATTTTCAGGGAATTTACCAAATTTTAGTACCAGGGTCTAAATTCTAAAAGCTTAATACGGATTCCAAGAGCAATCCCAATAATTCCTCATGAAAATATAAACCACAAAATCAAAATCGTACATAGAGTTCCAGTCATATGATGAGTACTGATTGTTTTACAGTTTTTTGGACCCTAAAGGGGTCATACCAAAAGTCCATCAGTCATCAGTAAATGAGATGCATATAATGGAACTTGCATACAAAGTTTCAGCTTCCAAACATTAATACTTCAGAAGATTTCACTTACTACTGGATATCTCGAAATACAATTTTGTGCATTTTTCCGTCCCTAGGGCAAATTTCAAAATTCAGAAACCTTCAGAACAGACAACTTTTATAATGTTACTTATACCCTTATTACAAGGTTTCTGCGATTTAATGTGTAAGAGGAGTTCCAGCTGAATCAATTTTTTCATTTTTTGGACCCCCTACAGGCCATGCCCTGAGGGGTCACACCAAAATTCCAATACCCTCTGTGAAGTTGCTACATAATATGCGAGTCCATCCCCAAGTTTCAACTTCTTAGCCCCAATGGCCTTAGATATTTTTTCAGTTATTGGATATCTCGAAAATTCATTTTCACCCATAATTTGCTCCTAGGGCATTTGACCTAAATTCCGAATCTACAGAGCGCTACTTAAAATCATACTCTAGAATGGTGCCAAGTTTCAAATTTGTATCTCTAATAGTTATAGTTCCAGAGCTATCAGGGAGCATTACAAATGCATGTACATAGGTACGTACAGACTGCATTACATAAACTCCCTGCTTTCACTAAGCGGGTGGATAATGAAAGGATATTCTACATCTATACATCTTTGTATGCATCAGACAAATGAATATAAACTTAGTAGTAAGTCTTCCAGGGAAGACATGTGTCGCCTGCGTAATAACAAAAATATTGCAAGTTCCATCAAACAGGAAGTGGGCAAGCAAGAGATCTGAAACTCTGTTACACTGTATAGGCCCTCATACTGACACTTCATGCCTTGTAGCTCCAATAAACGGTTCCTGAGAAAAATGCGACACAAATTTTTGCGACACCGACGACGATGAATAGTGATCCTATATGCCGCCACTGCGTGAACGCAAGAGACACAGTTATGTCCTTTAGCTAGCTGTCAGTAACTGCATGCATATGTGTGTATTGTCTTTACGTTTTATGTACTTCATTGTAAAGGTACTCATCTGATAAGTTGGACCTTTTTTCTAGTTTGATTTTAACTGCGAGTCTTTTTGTGCATTTGTTCTTTAGCCATTCACCACACATAGGGGAGGGTTTGGATGCAAGAAAAACAACCTAAATCCCACCGCAATTTTTCACCTGTCCCAAGTCAGGAATATGTTGGTCAGCTTGTTCTCTTCTTCTTATAAAATTTTAGTTTCTTGATATTTGAGTTATCAGATGAGGTTTGTTTCCATTGATTTATTCACTTTTTTACTTTTTGGGGCCATTTAGGGCCTGCTAAATGGTGTGAGGTTCCTCACCGTGTTGAAGACCTTATGGTGACCCCTAGATGCTTCGTTTTGGGTTTGTTTTAACCTGGAGATGGGATGCTGTCTCCTTGACATTTACCCCAATTCCTTTCTTTTTCATATAAAATAAACACATTTCAACAGTTTGACCACTTTATTGTAGACAATATATTTCACAGCACTTTTTAATAAATAACGTTTCCTAAACAAGATATTTATACATTATTTTGGTCCTCTGAATAAAATCTCATCTTCCATTTTTTCCAGTAAAACAGCATGATTGTACAGGTAACAGTTCAAATATCTTTCACTTTAAGTCGTCATAGATTATTTAATGTTTCCATGGCAACTCTTATCTGCTTCAATTGTATCTATATTTGTACTGGGTACATCGACAGATTGTTGAAATAATCAAGTTATTGAAAACATATATTTAACAGAGAATAGTATCTATTTTTACCACAATTCAAAATATTATAAGTAAAACTAAATCATTTCTTACTACAAGAGAGACAAATCTTTATTTTCACATTTTTTAGAACAAGGTCTGATAAATTAAGTCCAGTCAACATTAATATGTGAAAGTGGACATGTATATTTCATATCATGTACAATAATAGATTAAAATTTAATGATCCTGAAGGTTTTTATGCACTTATTGAGCAATCCCCCCTGAAACTCCAGTTAAAGTAAATGGCACTTCATATGCAAATCTGACATACATTATATAATGAAACAAAATTCTAATTAAATTTTCTCAACCTAATTTCTTTTTTCATTGTAAATACAATTTATAATCTTTCCTTTTTCAACATTGTAATTATCTGCTAACCAATAACAACATTGCAATGTATTTTCCAACCAAAATGGAAAATATTCATGCAGCATAAAGATTGAATAATGCCATTATTAAGACATTTGGATGTAGGTTTTCCAAGTTCCCATTGTCCATAAAATTTGAAGTTTCTGTTGACAGAATTGTTTTTTTTTTCATACAATTTCATATTTGTCTGTGTAAAACATAACTTCAGATGAATATTTAACAGGTTGTCCTCCATCTAATAACTGTACATCAGAAATCTGAAAATATAAACAATTTTTGTCGAATCTTAATTCAAACAATGCCTCTATAAAAGAATATCCCATTCTTATACTGAAATATACATACCGTATTCGACCTTATTAGCGCCCCTGCTCCAATAAGCGCCCCCTCACCCTTTTTCAAAGTCAAAATACACAAAACTCAAAACCCCTCAAAACTCCCAAACTGCCAAAATTTACTTACGCTTATTTGCCGATGTTCGAGTTTTAAGAGGGTATATTATTGCCGTAATTTTAAGAAACAGAATGTTTATGTACCTCCCATGACTCCTGAGTAACGATATCTATTTATTTATGCCAAATTCGTGTGATTGATTCCTGTTACTTTTTTCGTTTCATCACGATTTTAACAACCGGAAGTTGAAGATGCATTAAAGAACTTAATAATAATGACGGTAGCGGACATGCAGAAATTCAGGTTTTGCCGATTCAATTAAGCGCCCCCGTTTTTGAATTTTCTAAGCGCCCTGGGCGCTTATTGGGTCGAATACGGTATACACTTTAGTTGTCCTATGTAAAATTAAAATACAGCAAAAAAGGTAGTTTCCATCCCTATAAGGGAAGCATCTAACTTTGCTCTTGGTTTGGATATCATAACCCAACTGCAGTGTTATTTTTTTTATTACAATTTGAACAGATGTTCTAAGGGCTGTTCCAGCAAAACATACATGGGACGTGGGGGGGGGAGGCACTTTAAAATTGCTGCTATGGGTGGGTGTTATTAATTTAAGTCCAAACTCACAAGCAATGAAAAAAATCCATTTTGCATCTATGGGTGGTCATAACAATTTTCAAGTGCCTTCCCCCCTCCTATGTATTTTTTTCTGGAACAGCCCTAAAGTTCTAAAGTTCAAAAACTTATTCAAAATGGTATCAAACACTTGTGCTGTGGCACACTTATAATATGCTTGCAAAATTACTTTTCTAGGCATACAAAAAATGAACTAAGGGGCAGGAACACTAGTTATTTATTTAAACCTTGTTTGGGGTGTTGAACTTAATTATACCTATTGCTAATACCTGAAAAAAGAAATAAAATTATTATGGTGGTACCCTAAGTTTCGAGTTGCGTTCCTGCCCCTATGCATTTTTTACTGGTAAAACATCAATATTCCTACAATAACTAAGGTCAAAAGATCATAATAGAACTTTTTTCATGTAATAATCAACAGATTCCAACGATTTACCTCAAACATGCATATATTTTGTGCATTTATTCCCAATTCATGGCAAAAGCAACATACTGTTTAGTGTTGAATTAAGTTAATGTGAAGTCCGAGAGGCAATTCCTCAAACAAAGTTCCTGTGTGTTTAACAGCATTTAATTAAATCACATGTGTAAGTAAGGAATGGTGATAATTATTCATATTTATGCAACAATAAACTGAAACTCTTCATGATTATTGCAGATTACCAGGTATTCAATGTTGACAGCAAAAAATCTACTTGTGGTTAAATGAATCCTTAAAGGTTGGACACATAAACTAGCCTTCTAGCCCGAGGCTAGTGAATTTGATGGACTACTTAATTATGTAAATTGGAAGTCCAGTATAACAAAATTTAGAAAAATTTCACAAAGCTTTATTTATACAGGATCAGTACAATCACTGAATTACATATGGAATATATTACATTTTGTTTTTGATACGGGCTTTATCATGGCCATTATCAAGTGAGCCCGTTAGGGCGAGCTTGATGTGTTACGCTGTGATAAAGTCCGTATCAAAAACAAAATGTCCTATATTTCTTTTATCGGTACTTCACGAATTGATAACTAAAACTGCATATCAAGAGGAAAAAAACTGAAATTTCTATTTAAGCACATTTAATCTACTGTTAGTTGCAATATTTTTAATGGATTCTTCATTCAACGTATTACGCATATGAACACGACAAATAGTACAAAACATGACGTCAGCATAGCAACCCGCATGTGATGCCTTCACAGTGACCTAATGATTTTGTGATCATGTCCAGTACAGTGATACTGAGATTATCAGTCTCTGTAGATAAAAGGAAATTCATACAAATTACCGATAATAGCAAATTCAGGCATTTTGTTGTCTTTTTGTCTACAGAAAATAAATTGTCTGACATGTAAACCTTTGTAATCAGTGTTCTCCTTTTTTGGCAAACGAAAGGTGGCCGTTTTGAAACTGAAGATAGCCGACTGTCGTAGCTGGTATGTAGATTTTCAGCTGTCATTTGCTGTAATTTGGTACTCATATGCATTAGGTATATAAAATACTGTAAGTTTGATTACTTGATACATAAGGCCATACAAAATTAATTAATTGGTTCTCGGGCCATTTTTCATTGAAACTGGTGAGGGAGGGAGGTGATTTTTTTTATCTTTTTATTTGCGAACAAGAGGCTCTCAAGAGCCTGTATCGCTCACCTGGACTATGGCGGACATAGATAAAAGGCATTTCCAATAGCAAAAACTAAACATAAAATTTAGCAGAATACCTTTTTTTCTTAAATTACAGTATTCTTGTTTGGTTTCCATGACAACCCAAAGATCCACCATCCATTACAACCCATAACAGAACACCATTCAAAAAAATTTGGGCAGGGGTGCACCTTATAATCAAGATAATACATATTGCTGAAATTAAATCATTCAGACCACAATTCAAATAAAAATTCAAAAATTTGGGCAGAGGTTCCCCTTAAAATCAATAAGGCCATGGTAAAAACTATGTTCTAGATGGTGGCCATCTTGGATGAGGTACAGACCTGCCAGATACATATTTTGGATGGGATCATCTAAGCACCATTGTAGGACCATTGTGGCTTAGTTTGGTTCTAACTGAACTAGTAGTTTCTGAATGTATATTCCAAAGGGTCCAATGTTAAAACTATGATCCCCGCTGGCGGCCATCTTGGATGAGGTACAGACCTGCCGGATACATTTTTTGGAAGGGACTATCTAAGGACCATTGTGACTAAGTTTGGTTATAATTGGACTAGTAGTTTCTGAGAAGAAGATCTTTGAATGTCTTTCCCATAGGGTTCAATGTTAAAACTATGTTCCCCGCTGGCGGCTATCTTGGATGAGGTACAGCCCTGCAGGATACCTTTTTTGGAAGGGACCATCTAAGGACCATTGTGACTAAGTTTGGTTATAATTGGACTGATAGTTTCTGAGAAGATCTTTATGAAAAAGAAAGGAAATGGGGTAAATGTCAAGGAGGCAACATCCCATATCCAGGTTAAAACAACTCAAAACAAAGCATCTAGGGGTCACCGTACAGTCTTAATCACAGTGAGGAACCTCACACCATATAGAAAGCTCTAAATGGCCCAAAAATGTTAAAAAAGTGGATAAATCAATGGAAACAAACCACATCCAATAACCCAAATATCAAGAAACTAAAATTTTATAAGAAGACACAGACAAGCCAATCACCAACATATTCCTGACTTGGGACAGGCACAAAAATTGTGGTGGGGTTAAACTCGTTTTCTTGGATCCAAACCCTCCCCCTATGTGATGTGAATGGCTAAAAAATAAATACACAAAAAGACTCACAGTAAAAATCAAACTGAATGTCTTTCCTATAGGGTCCAATGTTAAAACTATGTTCCCCGCTGGCGGCCATCTTGGATTAGGTACGGACCTGATGGATACCTTTTTTAAAGGGGACCACCCAAGGACTATTGTAACAAAGTTTGGTTCCAATTGGCCCAGTGGTTTCAGAGGAGAAGATCTTTGAATGAAAAGTTTATGACAGACGGACAGACAGACGACAGATGCCAAGTGATGGCAAAAGCTCACCCTGGCATAGCCAGGTGAGCTAAAAAATAGATGAGGCAGCTTTTTACATTGCAAAAACCACCAAAAATGTAGCGAGGGAGGTGATTTTAATTTTTATTCTATTGAAATAGCAAAAAATAGGGTCAATGAGGGGCTTTTTTCAAGCCTCTAACTAGATGAGGGAGTGCCTGAGAACCAATAATTTTTTTTTTCATGGCCTAATTTTTGATTTGTTGTCATTTAGGTTTGACAGTAAAGGTTTAAAACCATTCATTTTTATTTTTTGGTTTTAGTTTTTTGATGAGTTCAACACTCTCCTGCCCTCTATCCATGACCACTTTTTTGTACTTTTGTACTTTTGGCAAAGGGAACTAAAATGTAATAAGTTAGTAACAATAAACCGTTTAAAATCCCGTCGTATTCATCAAACCTTTGATTTAGTACTTGTTGTTTTGATTGTTTTCTCGTGTCGTATTCATATTGAATGGTTTCTATTTTGATGATTTCTTCAAAGGATCAATCTCTTTGCTTTGAATATGTTCATCTGGTATCTTCCCTCTTTTTACGTACAAAAAGGAAACATCATTTATGAGTGTTTTTTTGTTCGGATCTGCAATTTTGTCTAATGAAATCAACTTGGAAATCAGCTGACTGGCAAGGCATTACTTCCAAAGAGCTATGATGGTGTGGAAGTGAAAAATTTTGTTTTGTTTTTTTTACCAACCACCTTAAAAAGACAAAGGGTGGCGGCTTACAAAACTACCTGGTCGGCAAAGCCAGCTTAGATGGCAAATGACATTGGCAATACATTATCATTATATATTTGGCATTAGACAAGCTTTATTATAATACCTACTTGTAAATCACAATAAGATTTTTTAGACATAAAATTAACATGAACAGGGAAGAAATCATCAGGATGGCCAGCTATACTGAATTCTAAACTGCCAGATTTATTGGAGGCATCTATAACGGGTAAACTCCAGACTAGTGTAGATTTTCTACTGTCGTAATTGTATTCTCCATCACAATCACCTACAACCGGAGCCCCTACACCAGACCTGTGAAAAAAAGAGAATAAGACAGTAAGGGTTGATCTCCTGCAAAGCTGATACAAAGTGATTTAACTAGCGCTGAGGATGCATAAACTGGTCTTTTGCAAAACTTAAACTGACTTTGATCTTCATGGTTTAAACGAGGTCTTCCTATGGTTTATACATGGTCTTTCTATAAATGCTTTTGATTAAAAATCCTACCACTTTTTGGGGGAACTTTTGACTATTTTCAACAAGTGATTAAAACAATACACTTGTTATTTTACAATGAATATCAGATAATGGTGTGAAGAAAAATCGGTTGGCTCTTTATTAATTTGACAGTTATAATTTTCCATACAAATTACAGGAAATTCCATGATAAATGCATTTTGATGATGTTCAAAAGAAATTTGGGAATCCATTCAAGGTCTTGAATTTAAAATTTTTAAATTCAAAGCCTTTTCCAATAGTTAATAAAGGGCTACGCCAAGCGCAGCATGATACGATCGCAGCATGTCGACCACTGAAATTTCAACAAAAGTAGTTTAAAGTGAATGTGGACACAGTAAAGAGCTTGACACAATAATTAGATGGACACANAAAAATTTGGGCAGGGGTGCCCCTTATAATCAAGGTAATACATATTGCTGAAATTAAAACATTCAGACCACAATTCAAATAAAAATTCAAAAAATTGGGCAGAGGTTCCCCTTAAAATCAATAAGGCCATGTTAAAAACTATGTTCTAGATGGTGGCCATCTTGGATGAGGTACAGACCTGCCAGAAACATATTTTTGATGGGATCATCTAAGCACCATTGTAGGACCACTATGGCTTAGATTGGTTCTAACTGAACTAGTAGTTTCTGAGAAGAGAATCTTTGAATGTATATTCCATAGTGTCCAATGTTAAAACTATGTTTCCCGCTGGCAGCCATCTTGGATGAGGTATGGACCTGCCAGATACCTTTTTAGGAAGGGACCATGTAAGGCCTAAGAAAATAAATTGTGTGTTTAGGGTAACATGGTTTTCAAAGTTAGGTAGGAAAAAATTCTTTTTTTAATATTTTTTTTTACATTGTAGTAATGGAGGAACATTTCTGACTTTAACAGCGCTTGTTGTAAAATAGGCAAAAAAAAAGTAAGGGTAGGCA
Source organism: Modiolus philippinarum (assembly GCA_002080025.1). Taxonomy (NCBI): domain Eukaryota; kingdom Metazoa; phylum Mollusca; class Bivalvia; order Mytilida; family Modiolidae; genus Modiolus; species Modiolus philippinarum. Next base: position 143,297 of record MJUU01045991.1, on the reverse strand, counting down.
TAAAATTTTAGGTAGGGTCAGGTTACTCTAAACTCGCAACTTTTTTTTCTAGGCCTAAGGGCCATTGTGACTAAGCTTGGTTATAATTGGACTGGTAGTTTCTGAGAAGATCTTTGAATGTCTTTTCCAAAGGGTCCAATGTTAAAACTATGTTCCACGCTGGCGGCCATCTTTGGATGAGGTACAGACCTGCCGGATACATTTTTTGGAAGGGACTACCTAAGGACCATTGTGACTAAGTTTGGTTATAATTGGAATAGTAGTTTCTGAGAAGAAGATCTTTGAATGTCTTTCCCATAGGGTCCAATGTTAAAACTATGTTCCCCGCTGGTAGCCATCTTGGATGAGGTTACGGACCTGCGGGATACCTTTTTTGGAGGGTCCATCTAAGGACCATTGTGACTAAGCTTGGTTATAATTGGACTGATAGTTTCTGAGAAGATCTTTGAATGTCTTTCCCTTGGGTCCAATGTTAAAACTATGTTCCCCGCTGGCGGCCATCTTGGATGAGGTACAGACCTGCCGGATACCTTTTTTGGAAGGAATCATCTAAGGACCATTGTGACTAAGACTGGTTGTTTCTGAGAAGAAGATCTTTATGAAAAAAGAAAGGAAATGGGGTAAATGTCAAGGAGGCAACATCCCATATCCAAGTTGAAACGACCCAAAACAAAGCATCTAGGGGTCACCGTACGGTCTTAAACACAGTGAGGAACCTCACACCATATAGAAAGCTCTAAATGGCCCCAAAAGGGTAAAAAAGTGGATAAATCAATGGAAACAAACCACGTCCAAAAACCCAAATATCAAGAAACTAAAATTTTATAAGACACGGACAAGCCAATCACCAACATATTCCTGACTTGGGACAGGCGCAAAAATTGCGGTGGGGTTGAACTCGTTTTCTTGGATCCAAACCCTCCCCCTATGTGTGGTGAATGGCTGAAAAATAAATACACAAAAAGACTCACAATAAAAATCAAACTGAATGTCTTTCCTATAGGGTCCAATGTTAAAACTATGTTCCCCGCTGGCGGCCATCTTGGATTAGGTACGGACCTGGTGGATACCTTTTTTAAATGGGACCACCCAAGTACTATTGTAACCAAGTTTGGTTCCAATTGGCCCAGTGGTTTCAGAGGAGAAGATCTTTGAATGAAAAGTTTACGACAGACGGACGGACAGACGACAGACGCCAAGTGATGGCAAAAGCTCACCCTGGCATAGCCAGGTGAGCTAAAAAATAGATGAGGCAGCTTTTTACATTGCAAAAACCACCAAAAATGGGAGGTGATTTTTAATTTTTATTCTACTGAAATGGCAAAAAATAGGGTCAATGAGGGGCTTTTTTCAAGCCTCTAACTAGATGAGGGAGTGTCTGAGAACCAATAATTTTTTTTTTTTCATGGCCTAATTTTTGATTTGTTGTCATTGAGATTTGACAGTAAAGGTTTAAAACCATTCATTTTTATTTTTTGGTTTTAGTTTTTTGATGAGTTCAACATTCTCCTGCTCTCTATCCATGACCACTTTTTTGTACTTTTGGCAAAGGGAACTAAAATGTAATTAGTTAGTAACAATAAACCGTTTAAAATCCCGTAGTATTCATCAAACCTTTGGTTTAGTACTTGTTGTTTTGATTGTTTTCTCGTGTCGTATTCATATTGAATGCTTTCTATTTTGATGATTTCTTCAAAGGATCGATCTCTTTGCTTTGAATATGTTCATCTGGTATCTTCCCTCTTTTTACGTACAAAAAGGAAACATCATTTATGAGTGTTTTTTTGTTCGGATCTGCCATTTTGTATAATGAAATCAACTTGGAAATCAGCTGACTGGCATGCATTACTCCCAAAGAGCTATGATGGTGTGGAAGTGAAAAATTTTGTTTTTTTTTTTTACCAACCACCTTAAAAAGACAAAGGGTGGCGGCTTACAAAACTGCCTGGTCGGCAAAGCCAGCTTAGATGGCAAATGACATTGGCAATACATTATTATTTTATATTAGGCATTAGACAAGTTTTATTATAATACCTACTTGTAAATCACAATAAGACTTTTTAGACATAAAATTAACATGAACAGGGAAGAAATCATCAGGATGGCCAGCTATACTGAATTCTAAACTGCCAGATTTATTGGAGGCGTCTATTACAGGTAAACTCCAGACTAGTGTAGATTTTCTACTGTCGTAATTGTATTCTCCGTCACAATCACCTACAACCGGAGCCCCTACACCAGACCTGTGAAAAAAAGAGAATAAAACAGTAATGGTTGATCTCCTGCAAAGCTGATACAAAGTAATTTAACTAGCGCTGAGGATGCATAAACTGGTCTTTTGCAAAACTTAAACCGACTTCGATGTTCATGGTTTAAACAAGGTCTTCCTATAATTTGATGTTAATGGTTTATACATGGTCTTTCTACAAATGCTTTTGATTAAAACTCCTACCACTTTTTGGGGGACCTTTTGACTATTTTCAACAAGTGATTCAAACACTTGTTATTTTACAATGAATATCAGATAATGGTGTGAAGAAAAATCTGTTGGCTATTTATTAATCTGACAGTTATAATTTTTCCATACAAATTACAGGAAATTCCATGATAAATGCATTTTGATGATGTTCACAAGAAAATTTTGGAATCCATTCAAGGTCTTGAATTTACTTTTTTTAAATTCAAATCCTTTTTCCAATAGTATAAAATCTGCCAAACATTTAGCCCTGCAAACAATGAAAATTTCAAGAACATTTAGATAGACTTGCTAAACTGTCTTACCTACATCCTGAATATTAGTATGTTTATTCTATGGTGCACTTGCTCTCATATTAAATCAGATAACAACCCTTGTATTCCATTATCCGAGCTCTGGTACAGGAATTCACCAGACCACTATTCATGACGTCACAGTACAGAAAACATCACATCATAAAGCCTAAAACGTCATGAAGTGATGTTTTTGAAGTACATTAGGCGGACATGTTTGTGACATAGGGCGGACAAACAACAACTGGTGAATCTAAATTCCAGAACTCCGATATGGTCTATTTGCATAATCTTCAGCGATTCTTGAGAAAATCTAAATGAAGTCTTGGTTCAAAAGTAAAAAGGATCATCTAGTAAGGCAACTGGGCAGATATAAGTTCTTGTGAACTTTATGAGTCAAACTGATAATTTTTAGGTACAGGCATTATCAATACTTAGGGCAATAATCACATGTGTTTGTCAAGATATCACAATAATACTTTACATAAAAGAAAACCAGACTTGCCTACCCCTCTTGGTCAAAAACAGCAAGTTACTTGATCAGAAATCGTAATTTGGGATTAATATTAGTAAGGCACTTCTTAATTGTCATAAAATGTAATTTTAGCACACAAACTACATCCTACAAAGAATGGTACATTATGTAGTAATACAAGTTACACCAAGAATATCCTTTTGTTAGATGAAAACCTAAAATTTTCGTCTTAAAGACCATTTTTTTCATTCTTCTTTTTTCATTAACGGAAATGCCGATTCCAACTATAATATACATAACTGCAAAGAAATTACAGACCAGGACTAAAACTTACTTGGAAATTCTGCAAATTGATAAAATCGTGAGGAAATGGTAAACCATCATAAGGGCATTAGATGACTGTGAAAAATGTATGCCTTATGACAGAATGGTAAGCTTCCGAAAGTTGGGAAAACTACAATACTCACGGCAGAGGAATATTTATGGTTACATCGTTAAGTTCTAATTGTGGTTGTTCTAGTCCGTATTCTATATTTACATCACAGCCACTTCCTGTTTCATTAGGCCAACAGTTTACTGAAAAATAAGTTAAAGAAATTCATGATAAAGATGCAGATTAATTCTACATTACGTTGCCAACTATACATTTTCAAAAGAGATAAAACATGCAGTAATGATCACATTTACATTCTTGATTTTTATCCATTTACAATTATCAATTACACTATCAATATTTGAAAAATGCTGTAAAATAGTTGATCAAACTTTCTGTATTAATCTGTAATATGTAAATTAGTTCAAATTTAAACATGGCCCTGGTGACACACACACCCTCTTTCCATAGGTCAAATTTTCTTTCTCATTATTTCTAGCTGAAGGTTAAATTTCCATAAAAATTTTCACCAGATAAGGTTTATTTAAAATTCTGAGTCAAATCACTTTAGTTTTCATATTAAAACATTCAATTTCCAGTGTATTTAATCAATGCACAATAGCAATCTGTTGCATGAATGAGTATTACATCTGATTGCCTCAATTTTCATGAATAAGGAATGGTAGTGATGAACTTCCTTTCTAAAATTCTTTGTTTTCTAATTGAGGTGTCGACAAAAGAAAAATTTCCAAATTTAAAAGTATTAAACTTACTTGATAAAGGCATATTAGATTCATCTTGTGTTGTGTATCTCCATTTTAACACACCAACATCTTGGCGTAAAGGAAATGGTTTTTCTGGATTTTTCAGTTTTATATTTGAAGTAGCATTAAATACCTTCTTATCTACATTTGGATGTGTCTAAAAAAAAGAAATTAAACAAGTTTTTATTTTTGGTTTTTATTCTGACCCTTTGGGTAAGATGAGCTAAAAAATCACTTACCAAATTTGATTTTTATAAAACACAGAATTATACAAATTTAAGTGTGTGTGGACACAGTACAAATGTGGACACAACACAAGTATAGACACAATGATTTCCAGAAATTATTCAAAGACTAATTATCTCCCCTTCAAAATTTCAGACAGAAACGATATAACTTCATGCACATCTTCAGGTGGTGTACTACAACTGTGTATCATTTCTTCAAAATCCAAGCAGCAGTTTTGGAGAACATGCGCTGTCAAGGTTCGCCCTCCCCCTTTTTCCAGAAAATATTCAAAGACGAATTATCTCTTAATAACTTTAGACGGCAACCATATTACTTCATAGAAAAAAGAAGGGAAACTGGGAATGTGTCAAAGAGAAATATCTTTAGATGGTGTACTCCAACTGTGCAACATTTCATCAAAATCCAAGCAGGGCTTGTGTAGGAGAACATGCTCTGACATGGTACATGGACGGACAGACAGACGGACAGGCTATTCCTATATACCCCCCCAAAATTTTTTTGTGGGGGTATAATAATTTCTAATACAGTTCCCTATATTTACCTGTAGCTGTGTGCCTTTTTTGTCATTGTTTATCATCTGTACTTGTATACGACCATATTGATCATCATTGACTTTAACTTTTACCATACCAAGAATTTCCATACTTTGTAAACCTCCATCACGGCCCGCCGTAAGTGAAATCTTTTCTTCCATTACAATATGCACACTGAAAGATTAAAGTTGTAAAAAAATTTGCGAAACTGAATTACTCGTATAATACAACTTAGTAGTAAGTCTTCCAGGGAAGACATGTGTTGCCTGCGTAATAACACTAAAAGTAAGTTACGTAAAACAGGAAGTGGACATGCAAGAGATCCCAGACCCTCTTACACATTATAGGTCCCCATACTGATACTCCATGCTAAATTACAGAAGGCTGGGAATTGTGGTTCCTGAGCAAAATGCGACAAATTTTTTGTGACACCAATCGACAAAAATATTCTAAGTTCCGTCAAACAGTGGCCATGCAAGAGATCCAAAACTTTATTACACGGTATAGGTTCCCATACTAATACTCCATACTGAATTGTAGAAGGCTGAGAAAAATATGACAGAAATTTTCAAGACGCAAAAACTTTTTCAAGTTCCGTCAAACAGGAAGTGGGCATGCGAGAGATCCCAAAATCTATTACACGGTATAGGTCCCCATATTGATACTCCATGCCAAATTGCAGAAAGCTCTGATACATAGTTCCTGAGAAAACTGACAGAAATTTTTGTGACGCTGACGACGGATAGTGATCCCTATATGTTGCCACTGCGTGAATGCAGGCGACACAATGAAATCCGTCTAATCGAGACTAAACAAAAACAAAATCAAGTTAAAACAAAACTTGTTTTAGTTTCAGTGTTAATCAATCATCCATGAAAATAATGTTTAGAATGAACACCTATCAATATCAAAACCAAGAAGAATATGTGTCTAACAGACACAATGCCTCAGAACTGTTTGAACAATGATATATTTTGTGATCAGTAATGCATGAAGTTGGTTGCATAGATATATTTTTTATTATGATTTTTGTTAATTATACCCTAATAAGTATTTAATAAAATTCAATGATAATAGCACACATCCTTTACAGAAAAGAAACTTAAACCTTTGGATAACCTCAAACTATCCCCCTTTTTCTATGATCAGTGAAGCATGAAGTTGGTCGCATGTTCATATATTTATAATATTTTTTGTTTATTCATATCCTAAAGTTTATCTTTATAAAGTGTAATGATAATAGCATACATCCTTCACAGAAAAAAACTTCAACCTGAGGGTAAACCTCATACTACGCCCCTTTTTTCCATGGTCATTGAAACATGAAGTTGGTAGCATTATGATTTTTGTTTAATTAGATATTAGTGTGTATTTATATAGAGTTTAATGATAATATAACATACAACCTTCGCAGAAAAAAACTTCAACCTATGGGTAAACCTATACTATCATGCTTTTTCCAGTGATCAGTGAAGCATGATGTTGGTTGCATAGGGAAAATTTTATTATGATTTTTGTATAATTAGATGCTAATGTGTACTTATATATAGTTTAATGATAATAGCATACATCTTTCACAGAAAAAAAAAACTTAAACCTGTGGGTAAATCTAACTTGGGGCGGGCGGAGAGACAAACCGTAACAGTATATGCCCCCGTACTATCGTAGGCGAGGCATAAAAATTTGTTCAGAGAAAGTGTTTTATGCTGTCAAAATCAACCCCAAATTTTTCTCCTTTGAGAGTTTTATGCATCTTATAAAAGACAAACCAGTTTTCCCTAATTTCTAGATAAAACCTTTTTCTGAATTATTAATTTCTAACCTACAGTATTAACCTACCCTTCTTGATCAACAGCTGGAGTAGATGCTTTGGCAACTGTTGATGGTACTGATGTGTTAGAACCTAATACTTCTGCAAATAAAAACATGTTTTATAAACATTCATTTTCATAATTTTGGCATATAAACTTATTTAATTCCTTCCCAAAAATACAATAATATTTGTGGAGACTTGACCTCATGTTAAGCTTGCCATTGGCTCAAGATGAGACTAAGACAAATGATACCTATGTAAAAATCTGTTAGATGGATGCCAAAATGCAGCTTTATGAATGAAAGTTCTTTTGTAAAGTTATAGAAATGAATGAATTATTTTATATCTAACGGGAAACTCCGCCCACTGGAACTGTACGACATGCTTTCATTGGCCTAATAATAGAATATATGATTAACTCACAGGTGTGTGCACACAGCGGAATCGATCGATAATACAATCTAGTTCATTTAACAGTGTAAACTCCAGTTATCCAACATGGACAAAAGTAAGCAATTGCTTCAACAAATGAGGATGACATTACTGCAAAAGAACTTAAGATGTTGCAAGATAGTAATTTATCTACTGTAGAAGAGGACATGTTTGGCTAATTTTCGTGATTGGCACATATTCACAAAAATTTCCCCCAGTGTAAATTTTTTTCTATAATAAATGTAATGAAAATTAGTGAGAATTGCGAAAATAAAACCTCGCAAAAAGAATTAAGAAATGAATCCGCGTAATTTAAACCATGAGAAAATATCCCCTTTTACAGTACTTTGTTTGTGTGTACATTGAGGAGATAACGTAATTCATTCATATTTACGTTTTGTTTTGAAACTGCACTTCCCATTGTAGTGTATATCAAATGTTATATGATAGAAAAAAACGCACAGAGATTGATACTTTTTTCATTGTCAAGTCTCCAAAAATTATAATCAAGCGAATTTAGCCAGTTATAGTGATTTAAAAGGCTAAAAACTAAAAAAAGTTTTTAAGCCTTTTAAATCGCAATAACTGGCTAAATAGCCAGTTATAGTGATTTAAAAGGCTAAAAACTAAAAAAAGTTTTTAAGCCTTTTAAATCGCAATAATTGGCTAAATACCCTTGATAATATATGAGTAGTTTGTGACAATATGGTTCATAACACATTATATGTTTACTGTTTGACTAGGTTTGCAGAGCAATTGTTACCTAATTAACATTTTTCTCATTTATACAGGTACTTGAAGTTGGCGCTGTTCTAGAGAAAAATGTATGGGGGTCAGACAGCACCTCTAACAAAAGAGCCACCTAATAACTCGATAAATTTTTATTGAGGTTACTTCCAACCCCTCCCATACACGGTGTTTTCCATTCCTATTTAAAGGTGGTAATAACAACTATCTTTATTTTCAAAACAACCACCTTTCACATGTGGCAGGTGGTTGATTTTATATAAGGTTTGAGATAATTTCAACTTCATATAATTGCCAAAACCTTGTTGTGGAAAACAACCACCTTTTCAATGAAACACTGATTTTACAATTATTTCCGTAATAGCCAACAAGTATCTGAACATGCTGAAGTTGAAAAAAATTTATGAAATCATGTGGAATTTTGTTTCTTCCTGCATATTTTTAGTGTCCAGATCTATAGAAATTATAGAATGAAATTGAAATTCTTTTGTCAATTCTAGATCTCAACAGAAAGAATACTGTACACAAACAGTTTTACTTCGCTGCAACAACAAATATATCACACAACCAGTTCACTTGCACTGTAAATATGTTTACAATTATGAAGGCTGTGTGGGGTAAGAGAAAAAATCAGTAAAATTCAATAAGGATTCAATTTACAATGCATACCTGTTAACCCTCCCCCTTTAAGGCTTATGAGCATAATCTCCCCCTTTGAATGGATCTCCCTCGAAAGAGATCAAAATCTCCCCCTTATTGTTTTTTCTCCCGCTAAACCTCCCTCAGAGACAAATTAGGTTATTTTTTATCAGTATTTCCAAATTTGTTTTGCTTTCTTGGCAAAATTATGAAATATGATGCATAATTTTAAAATCAAGGTAGAATTTTTATTTTAGAAATTGATCTCACTGCTTAAATAAATAATTTCTTTCATTCCATTTTCTCTTTTCTTCATTTAAAAATGCAAGTTTTTGTTGTAAAAAGTCATTACGTAAAAATCTCCCCCTAAGATGGGCTAGTGTGAGGGAGATCTCCCCCCATTGCAGCTACTAAAGGTTAACAGGTATGACAATGTTGAGTCTTCAAACAGCTATCAAGCAACCTTTGGAAAAGAAGTCCTATATCATGTGGTTATTTTAAATGTATGACATACAAATTTGTTGGTAAATGGTTTCTTTTAAATTTTTATTCTTTCAATTTTTAAACATATTTGACATTTTTTTGCTTAAAAAAAATAGGTCAAAATAATGAACATTCTATAAAAATTCCTGTAGTGCTTTTCAAATTTGTAAAGATGTGATATATAAAAAGAAAAACAATATCAATCAAAAAAGTAACTCCATTTGTTTAGGGCTTTTCCAGGAAAAAATGTACAGGGGGGCAGGAACGCCAGTCACAATTTAGGGTACCACCACCATAATTTTAATTATTTTTTCAGATATAAGCTATAAGTATAGTTAAGTTTAACACCCCCCACCAAGGTAAAAATAAATAATATGCATTCCTGCCCCCCTGTAATTTTTTTTGGAAAAGCCCTTAGATAAAACTGGATGATATCAAACAATTTTGAATGAATTGATACCCGACTCTTTTTACACATACTGTAAATATTAAAGTATGCTGGTTATAGGTTGTTTTGTTTTGTTATTCACCTGATATCAATCTTTCAATATTGATTATGTTGCTTTTTTTATGATCAAGGCTTTTCCACAAAATAAGATAGGAGTCCACTGAAGCCAATTTTCATACACCACTCATAGAAATTTTCCTATGAAATTTTCCTTTGTAGGCAAAATAATGCATGTTCGAAACATCGCCATCCAAAGAAATTTATATAAAGTACCTCTAGTTGGCCCACAATATATATTTTTTCAAGAACAGTCCTTACCCAACACTTGAGGTAGTAGACCTAGATTAAACGAGATAAATCAGTAAGGTGTTTGAAACAGTCAGTTTCAATGATGGTTTTTAAGCATTTATGTGAAAAAGAATAAAAAACAAGATGTGTTTGTGAAACACTACATATGCCCCCCAGATTCTAATTTTTACCCCTTTTTGACCTCTACGACCTTAACCTTTGACCTAATTTTTTTTTTCATATTTATGTTCCTCTTGACTAGACCTATACACTTGCCAAGTATCAAAAGTCTACCTTAATTAGTTCAAAAGTTATAGCCAAGGTTAAAGTTTTGGACGCACAGACAGGCACACAGACAGGACAAAAACAATATGCCCCCGATCCTCGATCTGGGGGCATAAAAAAATCATCTGTGTTACTTAGAAGCTTACAATATATTTATGAAAATGTTTTAAACAAACATACAAGTGATTTTTAAGAGTTATGTCCCTTAACCTAGGTCTACCTCCTTAAGCAATATCAAAATCTATAAATTCAACTATCTCTTTGGCTTTTTTAAACAACATTATTCTTCAAAAGGTGATCTTGGCAGAGGCCAGTTTTTATGTCAAAAGAAGCAAAAAATACATGCAGTAAATTACTGGCCATGAGCTAATAAATAATAAACCCTATCAATATCAGCATCTGCGAAGTCTTGTTCACAAACGGGTAACAAATCCACAACACAGAGCAGATATGGTAAAGTGTTTGCATTACCTTTTAAAAATAATCTCTTGGCCAGTAAGAACCAATTAAAATTTGACTGCCTATCCTTAAGAAATGGACAGTCACCAACATTCTCCTCTTGCAAGAGAAAGGGGAGAATTTACTTATGACAGCAAGTTCTGTTTACTAAATCTGTTTTCCAATATGAATCATCAACCAATAAGGAATTGCCTTTTCACCCCAAGTTTTAATACAATATCAATGAAATAAAATACAAAAGTGGGAATTTTCAAAACACACTTATTATTATTAATTTTTTACTTTGTCCTTCAGATTCCAGTTGATCTACAAATGTCTCAACATCTTTGCCTTTTCTTCCTAACTTCAAAGCTTTTCCTGATGATGATGGTTTACTGAAATGTAATAAAAATACTTAGACAAGAAAACTTTTTGTGAAAATAGAAATATATTTTTTACGTCCACCTAAATCAGTTGTAATGTAAAACAGAATATGGTCAAAGATTGTGCTAAGAAATGCAATGTAAGGAATAAGTAATCTTGCTTGCTACATTTATTGATGAATGAGAAAAACACATAATCTAGTCAATGGGAGACAATCCATTCCAATTTTCAATACTTTTACTGTAGACTAGCAAATTAAAATATTTTGATATCAAACAAGCAATATATACTTAACAGATCAGTAAATGAAAGATTTGAAATGAAAACTGCAATACTATCCTAATCGAATAAAGTATTATAATCTGTACAGTACTGGTGTTGCCAATTCTAAATCCAAGCTTAGTGCTATGTTTTCTTCTATAAATGTAATATTTTACAGAGAATTGGTTATTTTTTCATGCATTCAAAAAGGGATATTGTTTGCTATAAACTGATTCAGTGTTTTAACAAATGTCACAAGAAAATACAATGTATATGTCTGTTAATGGGTACATTGATATTTCAAACAGGATCAGTCAGTGGGTTTTCCATTTTATAAGATCCAGAAAATTTATGTCAAGAATTAGAATACATTTTTAGACAGGACATTGAGCACCATCTCAGATTTCCATCCCTGCTAAATTGTCTTGCTAAAAATCTATTGAACTTTTTCAATAATCAATGAAGGGATATGGAGTAAATGCACATGAGACAAAGTTTTATAACTACATGGTAATAACAAGCAACGGAACAACAATTTTACTGTTGTTCTTCATCTTGAAGTCACCATGAGGTCAAACATGTTTACCATTTGAGGTATGTTTACCTTTTGACAGTTATTTTTAGAATGTGGATAGTTCAAACAGACATGATGAAGAGTTGGCCAGCAATTGTTGACTATTTCTTTTTTAAGAAAACAATAAAATATTGTATAGTCATTAGCTAAATATAGGCAAAGTAACTGAAGAATTGCCCTTGCCATCCAAACATCCATTTTATTGAAATAGCCCTGAAATGAAAGATCTGATATAAGTTTAAACCCCTACCTAGGTACGGATGTGTAAGATGGTTTTGTTTCTGTAGGAGTGGGTTCAATGATATCTTTAGCCGATGACGATGAGTATGAAGAACTACCAAAACCACCACCAAATCCAATTCCTCTTCCTGATCGACCAGCTTCCCGTCTTTCCTGCTGTAATTCTTTTGCTCGTTTTTTCATGGCCTCCTTAGCCTCTCTTTCTTGTGTCTGTTTTTTAATAAAAAATTATGAGTCAACATTATATAATTTTATCATCAAGGTATGCATTGAATTTATCCAGAAAAAATATACTATTAATGTAAAGAAAACAATACAATAAGGAAAATATCTGTAATAAAGAAGCATTAAAACTTCCAACATATCAGCATCCTCCTTTTACACTCCACAAATTTCTAGATTATGATGATAAGAGTCAAAATTAATTTATTGAACACAATACAAACATCACTAAGCAGTTTGGATAAAATTTGTAAATTTTGCTGATCTAAGTATACATACAAGTATACGATAATCTTCAATGAGGAAATGACAATTATATTGTCTATACCTTTCCTTCTGATAACCTTATTCAGATTCTGTGCTTAGAAAGCATCTATAATATGTGTCTCGGCAACCATATGAATTTCAGGTCAACATTATAACATTTTAAAAGTCTGGCTAAATTCTATGCAAAAATATCACTGTCTAAAGCATTATTGGTAAGAAATTTCTATGACACCTTACTTTCCTGAACAGCTACAATCGTGGAACCTAAGTATTCATGATTTTGAAATTTTACAGTGCATTTCATATAAAAATGGCCTTAATTTAAAAATTTCTACTGAGCTCATTTTTTGTCCGATTTTCATAAAATTTATACCATTAACAAGAAGCTCTCAAGAGCCTGTATCGCTAACATGGACCATGGCTGACATAGATAAAAGGCATTTCCAATAGGAAAAACAAAACATAAAATTTAGCAAAATACTTTTTTTTCTTAAATTACAGTATTCTTGTTTGGTTACCATGGCAACCGAAAGATCCACCATCCTTTACAACCCATAACAGAACACCATTCAAAAAAAATTTGGGCAGGGGTTCCCCTTATAATCAAGGTAATACATATTGCTGAAATTATAACATTCAGACCACAATTCAAATAAAATTTCAAAAATTTGGGCAAAGGGTTCCCATTAAAATCAATAAAGCCAATGTAAAACTATATTCCAGATGGTGGCCATCTTGGATGAGGTACGGACCTGCTAGATACATTTTATGGATGGGACCACCTAAGCACCATTGTGGGACCATTGTGGCTTAGTTTGGTTCTAATTGGACTAGTAGTTTCTGAGAAGAGGATCTTTGAATGTATATTCCATAGGGTCCAATGTTAAAACTATGTTTCCCGCTGGCAGCCATCTTGGATACAGTGTGGACCTGAAAAACACCTTTTTTGTAGGGACCACCAAAGGACTATTGTGGCCAAGTTTAGTGCCAATTGGCTTAATAGTTTCAGAGAAGAAGATCTGTGAATGTGTTTTTCCATAGGGTCCAATGTTAAAACTATGTTTCCTGCTGTCGGCCATCTTGGATATCGCACGGACCTGAAAAACACCTTTTTTGTAAGGGACCACCAAAGGACAATTGTGGCCAAGTTTGGGGCCAATTGGCTCAGTAGTTTCAGAGAAGAAGATCTTTGAATGTGTTTTCCCATAGGGTCCAATGTTAAAACTATGTTTCCCTCTGGCGGCCATCTTGGATTTAGCGCAGATCTGAAAAACAACCTTTTTTGTAAGGGACCACCAAAGGACTATTGTGGCCAAGTTTGGTGCCAATTGGCTGAATAGTTTCAGAGAAGATCTTTGAATGTGTTTTTACATAGGGTCCAATGTTAAAACTATGTTTCCTGCTGGCGGCCATCTTGGATATCACCCGGACCTGAAAAACACCTTTTATATAAAGGACCACCAAAGGACTATTGTGACCAAGTTTTGTGCCAATCGGCTCAGTAAGTTCAGAGAAGAAGACCTTTGAATGTGATTTCCCATAGGGTCCAATGTTAAAGCTATGTTTCCCGCTGGCGACCATCTTGGATATCGGGCAGACCTGAAAAACACCCTTTTTGTAAGGGACCACCAAAGGACTATTGTGGCCAAATTTGGTGCCAATTGGCTCAGTAGTTTGAGAGAAGACCTTTGAATGTGTTTTCCCATAGGATCCAATGTTAAAACTATGTTTCATGCTGGCGGCCATCTTGGATAAAGCGCGGACCTGAAAAACACCTTTTTTGTAGGGGACCACCCAAAGACTATTGTGGCCAAGTTTGGTTCCATTTGGCCTAGTAGTTTCAGAGGAGAAGATCTTTGAATGAAAAGTTTACGCCAGACGGACGGACGGACAGACGACGGACGCAAAGTGATGGCAAAAGCTCACCCTGGCATTAGCCAGGTGAGCTAAAAAGAGCTTTATAAACAGTTTCTTCCTATAATTTTCATGTAATTTTTGGTGTTGTGGTTTTGATATTGTCATGGTTTAAAGACAAGTTTAAAATTTTGATATATAACTTGTTAATTGTGAAGTAAGATATTTTTCTAACAATTCAAATCATGACATTAAGAAAACTCCTGCTCCAAAAATTACATGAAAATTATAGGAAGAAACTAATTGTCAAGCCCTTTGTAATGTGTTATTTTTACGAAAATCTGACAATAAATAAGCTCTGCAGAATTTTTTTAATGTTGACCATTTTTACATGAAATGCAAATGAGATTTTTCAAAATCACAAATACTTATGTCCCATGACTGTAATTTACTAATAACATGAATAACGGTTACCTCTCTAACAGATATTGCAACTTTTTCTTCATGTGAATCCATTTCTGTAAATGTTCTGATTTGAGCCAGGTTTACATTTTCTCTGTAACCCAAAGCCACGATTTCATCAAAGGCAAAGATAAGAGAAAATGCCTGATCTCCTATCTCTGATTCTTCCATATTTCGACAATACTCAGGTATCTGAAAATAGCAAGTCAATTACTTAATTCAGTTTCTAATCATGTTAATCGCAAAATACACAGTCAGTACATTCATAATATTAATTCTAATGCAACATTTATATAACGGAGGTTTTGATTGGTCAAAACTGACTGTCAATTACACAATCTACACAGCTGTTTAGTCTGGTTCCTTGTATGGTTACAAAACACAAAAGTCAATCAAAGCTCTATAAGAGCTGAAGGTGTTTGTATGTGTTGAAGTTAAGGTGTCTCAGTGGTATTATTCCACCATTTTTGTTTACTACTTACTCATTTAAGTTTATTTGTATGTGCTTATAGGACATATGAGTAGACTTTTAGGGTTTTTGTAATTATTAACAAGGACCCCATTGGAAAATAAGTCTTTTTTGACTTTATGGGTTATCCTATGCATTAAATATTACAATACATATACTTTTAAAACTATTCATTGCTTAGCATTGTTTTATATATTGTTTTATGTGTACATGATATGACTGTATGCACTTGCCTGAATAAATATTATCATATCATGACAGACATTTGGATAGCACTAGAGAAATTAAGTTTGCAATTTATCTCTCTTATTTCAACTTTAACGGTGACCCCTAATTTTTATTTTTATATGAAAACTATATAATGATCTCAAAACAGATAAAAAGTATCAACAAAATCTATAATTGGTTTTAAAAGCTATCCTTTCATATAAACATTTTTCCTGTCATTTCTTCGTAAAATCCTTCAAATTTTGATTTCATTTTTTTTGTGTTTAAATGCATGGTGACCCCAAAATTTTATTTCATATTTTTAACAATAATACAATTATGTATCTACAAAGAAATTTTCACAAAATTCTATACCTTGCAGACACCTTAAATAATTCACCCCATTTCTATGTCCAATTTCAAACTTATAGGCATACCACTGTGCAGTAAAAATATGATATCACATTGAGCAAGATTTGTTAGGAGTATAACAACTTCCTAAATTATGAGCGTTGTTTTAGGAATAAGAATTATTAACCTTTTTAATTCTAAGGAAATGTGGAATATTAATACATAATATATTTTCATGCAGATGCAGAGGATATCCAAATGTTTCTGACAGAAACGGCTCCTCTGTACGTACGTTTTTAAAATGCAATTCAACCTCGAAACGGTTATGCAAGACAAATTTTGAACATTGATTGACAAATTTAATAATAAAGTTCATATATTCAAGTTTGTACAGAAATACTGCGTGAAGATCAGGCAGTTGAATGTCAATCATGAAAATTTCAAAAATGTGCCACAACTTTCATAACAAAACCATTTTGACATCTTCAAAGATTATCCTGATATTTTTTTTTCCTTTTTATATTCCTACACCTGAAACAAATAGGCCCTACTTTCGTTTTAATAACATACTTGATAATCGTTTAATTTCTCAATACAGGAAATTTAATAAGTTTAATAACAGCAAAGTAGTAATTTAAAATTGGGTTTGGGTGTATTATAAACATCTCAAACTGTATATTCAAGCCTATTCGGCACCTCCTTTTTAGTTTCAATCCGCCATCAATTTAAAGCCTTTTAGCACCTCGATTCCCTCTTTAAGCTATTTTCAAACATTTTTACCATTTCAGGACAATAGTATGTAACTTTCTACCAGATTATTCAGTAAGTTTGCTGTATTATTTACAATTTTATAAGTAGACTTTTTAACCTGTTTAAAAGTTTCCCGCCCTGCAACATCTATATTTATCCAATTCAAGCTGAACCGTTAGCTAATAGAACACAAAATCGTTAAATTGCATTAGAATCGCAATATCAATACATTATTTTAATACCCTAGGGTGTCAACCTTGATCAGACAGTCAAAATATCAGTTTACAGGCGACACATAAACTGCCTTTTAACTGTCGAATCACGATTGATGCCCTCTGGTATTCAAATTATGAACTGTTATTGCTTAAAGGTCAGTAGTCACATTTATTGTTGTTAAACATTTTTTTAATTCACAATGCAAAATGTACCAATATTTGTATATTTGATCCACATTTGTCCTCGTCTGTTTATATACAAAATACATGTACCTGGATCAAACAGACAAACACTGAACTCGAAAATTTTACAGTATTAAATTGGTCATTTGCAGATTTCAATATTCATCACATATCCAGATGAAATCAGTCATTTTTTTCTTGTCTCAAATATATAATGGACTGAGGGTATAAA
The DNA here is from genome assembly GCA_002080025.1 of Modiolus philippinarum. Lineage (NCBI taxonomy): Eukaryota > Metazoa > Mollusca > Bivalvia > Mytilida > Modiolidae > Modiolus > Modiolus philippinarum. The sequence continues at coordinate 125,890 of MJUU01045991.1, read as the reverse complement.
GCAAGCATGTCAAACTTAACGGACATTTAAACTGTAATCAACAGACATTTTAACTGTAATAACTGATCATGCTGATGTTTAACTCATATGTTGGTCCTAATTAGTAGAAGAGTGTTAGATTTTAGAAACAAGATTAGCAGATATGGAGATGTTTAAGTAATAGACCAGAATAATTCAAAATGGCAATTGAAAATCTGACCATGATCACACATCCGATCATTTAAGTATAATTTGTATATTAAATAAAATACCGTTACAAGTACCGCTCAATAATTAAAAGTTCTTTTTTTTTCATATGTTTATATTGTAATTTTGTTCTAATACCCATCTAAACATATTATGTCTTCCAAAGACCTAAGCTCTTTCTTTTTCTGAATTTCAGCCCATGTAATAATCTGAACACAGATTCATCAACCATGACCAGTAAAAACCACTGTCACTGAAATTTCTACTACAAATATTTTTTCATAATTTCATAAAATATAACAAATAAAATATTGCAGAAATATTAAAATGAAACAAGAGCTGTCGCCGAATGGCAGCCAAATATACCCCCCCAGGGATGGCTCTGGCTTCTGAATATCTGTCGCCAGAAAAATCGCCAACTTGTATTTTTTGTCGCCAATTACAAAAATGTGTCGCCAATTAGGAAGTATTCAATTGGTTTTCTAGGTTGGATGATAGACTTTTGTTTTCGGATGTTTTTATTCCCCTCACAATGAGGAATTTTTTAAAATCTTTTTTTTCTTCATCATTTACATGCTTTTTTGATTTGATTTGAGATACTCGCGTCATATTCATGATTACTGTCTTCAGCAATAAGTGTATCTTCCTTCCACTGCCATGTCACTTTGGACTTTTCTTAGAATTTAATGACACCGGTATCTCCCCAATTGAGGGAGAAAATCATTTACATTAGCTGGTCAAGTTTCAAATAAATAGTTTATCTTTCAATAGGTCAATAAAAGTATTAAACAAAAATTGAATTTGCAATTATTTGAATAAAGTTTGTTAAGCTTCAATATTATCCCTTACAATTAGTTCAATTTTTTATTTTAGAAGACTTGATATACAATTTTTAGTAAAAAGTAACACTCAAAGCCTCTTTAATTTCGTTTTCACAACATAGAAAAGCGGAAGTAACTCAACTTCATAATTGCATAATCTAATCCGTTTGTTTTCGTGAACATTTAGGAAAATAAGAAGTGATATTAAACGAAAAAAAAAAGAAAAGTATAAAATTTAAGTGTATAATAATACTCTTTCAATTCCTTTGATTCCTTTGATTGGGCTTGTATCTGTCACAAGTCATTTTGGCACGTGCACAGGTAAATATAAACAGGTAATGCAATCAACAGATGACCCGAAATAATCATGTTGCCAGAGGCTATGAATTGACATTTAATTACTACAGTACAGCCAGAGACTTACCATGATAAATCACTGTGATAGACATATCACTCTAAATTTTTAAATTTATATATTTTTTTTCCTGATTGATCTATCCACATAATTTCTTTTGCATATCAAGTGGTAGAATGCATCACTCTAAATGCAAAAGATAGCATGTTGATAGATCAAACAGGAAATAAAATATACACATTTCACTAGGCAGAGTGATACGTCTATCACGGTGATTTATCATGGTAAGTCTCTGGCTGTACTGTACCTATGATTATTTTAACAACAAAAATCATGAAAGGTTTCAACTAAGAAGGGTAAAAATTGGATAATACCGGCAAGTAGATTTGAAAAACATTGTCGCCAAAAAAATCGCCAGGAACGATTTTTTGTCGCCAGAATGAAAATAAAATCGCAAATTGCGACATTGGCAAAGCCCAGCGCGAACCCTGCCCCCCGCTCATTGAACCCTGAATCCATATGGCAAGTGCAAAAATTAAGTGGGTGTTGACACAATACAGGTGTGGACACAGTACAAGTGTCAACACAATGATATAATCAAACAATATAACAAAAAGCTTAAGTCAAATTATCTCCCCTTCCTGGTTTTGGACAATAATTATATTCCTTCATGTGCATCTCCATATAGTATACTTTCTTTGTGTAAAGTTTCATCAAAATCCTTGAAGTGGTTTAAGAGGATTTGCGCTTACGAGGTAACCCATACACAGGGAATCAACAAAAAGCTAAAGTCGAATTATCTCCCCTTCCTGGTTTCAGACAATTATTATATACCTTCATGCACATCTCCATATAGTGTCCTTCCTTTGTGTAAAGTTTCATCAAAATCCTTCATGTGGTTTAAGAGGAGTTGTGCTTACAAGGTAATGCATACACAGGGAATCAACGAAAATTCAAAGTCAAATTATCTCCCCTTCCTGGTTTCGGACAATAATTATATTCCTTCATGCACCTTCCTTTGAGTAAAGTTTCATAAAAATCCTTCAAGTGGTTTAAGAGGAGTTGCGCTTACGAGAAAGGTGGACAGACGGGCAGACAGGCAGGGTGATTCCTAGATACCACCCCCCAAACTTTGTTGGCGGAGGTTTAAATACATACAGACCAGGGATGATTTTAGCTCTTTTCAAATGGGTCCCCCGTCCAACAAATTGGGAATTTTGCATTGCGGCAACTTAAATTGGGAAAAATGAAAATATATCAAATACTGCAACATATGTTTGTATAAACCAAGAATATGTGTAAGTACACACAACAACAGTTTGAAGAATGGAAAGTATCATTACACCAAAGTAATTAAGACTTTTTTTCAAACATTAAGACTATATTCTATATAGTTTTTCAAATTACACCACATTTGAATTTTATCAAGCTGATCATCAACGAAAGAAGTACTGCTCTTTTCCTATATGAAAGCAAATCGACATTCAGATTCTGTCAGAAATTCTTTGGTTGTCTGCAAATAAAGATGGCTTACACATTTCAAATCACCAAAATCAAACCCTTCATATATACCCAATGATATATATACCTCATTCCATGAAATGACTATGCATTCATTCATTAATCATACAGCAAGTCATTTCCTTATTTCGTTTTAACTAGTAGAAATGAAAGCACCCCATATGAAGTGCAGTTTAAAATTCTCAACCAGTTAAAAGTCCCAGTTTCAGAAACTCTGATTTCAAGTCATAACTTTCCAATATTTATTTCAATGCAAACCGCATCTTTGGCAATGAGAGCATTTGCACGTTACAGTACAGAAAGAGACATACCATAACAAATCACTTGGAAAGACATAAAATTTAATCCTTTAGACATAAAATCACAGACATACTATCACTTTGATAGACCTAAAAAGCCATGAAACAGAGTGGGGAGGATTAAATTTTATTACCCATTTTACCTGTAATTTCTTTGAAGTTTACCTGCTTAATTAGATTTTTACCTGTACAATAGGAAATTTCCTTACAAAACTTGGGTTTTATTGCCCCAATAAAAAATTTTTCAAGGTAAAAATTAATCCCCATCACTTTCCTAGACATTCCCACTATCACAGTAATTAGTTATGGTACATCTCTTTCTGTACTGTACCACGTATTTCAAAAGTCATGGATGAAAGTCTCGAATTTTAGACACGACAATGAACGATAACACTTTACTAATTCTGACTTTCAAGAAGTTCCCTTATGGACATTTGCAATCTCAGACATTTTGTTCATCTTCAGGGTGGTTGTAAACAGCGTAAATTGCATTATTTAGTTACTTCTGCACGTTACTGTGATGTTTTGAGTAATTTCCGGTTCTAACAAAAGGCGACACGGATCAGAACGAAAGATTCACCGGAGACGGAAATGAAACAAATCCGGATATTGTAAACATCATTGCCGCGATTGGGAATTTTCTTGTTTGGGGAATGGGGCCGCCAGGGGGCCCTAAATTATATAGTAGTGTCATCCCTGTAGACATATATTTGAAGCTCTGAATGAACCAAATAATTTATAGATTACATCCAACTGACATATATATGTGCCATGTTTTCTTTGAAGGAAGGTCAAGTCATTTAATTACTGAGCATTCACCATTAAGAAATGATGCAAAGAGATGGCACTCGGTATTGTGGTGCATCATCTGTATTCATACAGGCAAGTAAGCTTAAAACGTTTCCAAAGGTATATGTATTATTCTCTGAAACTTACAACACGAGCGAACAGTCTCAGTGTTTCGAGATCTTCAAGAATATTGCTGGCTTTGGTTGTTATAAGAAGAACATAGAGCTTCTCTAGTGGCTGATATACGTATCTAACACTCTCTGTCTCCACAAATGTGTGTTGTTTTCCTGAACTCATTAACTTTGGGAAAGCTGCAAGAAGACCTTCAATCCTTGATCTTGTCATTTCTACAAACTGCCTAGAAATCAATGCTTTCCCCGTTTTATTGCACACGGCTGCAGCAAGCAGCACCTGTAAGAAATAAAGAAAAATGGATGAATATAAAGCAAATACCATCATGACTAACTTTATCATGTACATTTATGTTGTCAAGACAATATCCTCATTGATTTAAATTTCAGGGATTTTTGTTGCTTTTTGTGTGTGTGTGTGTGCATGTATTCTAATATAGATGGAAATGAAAAAAGTGTAAAACTGTAATAACTAGTACTTAGGAACAAAAACAAATGAACCCTGAATCGATATGGTAAGTGCAAAATTAAGTTGGTGTGGACATAATGATATAATCTTCAAGAAAGAACTTTTCACAAGGGTTCCAATGAAAACACTCTGTCTAAATCAGACAAATATAAAATTCACCTTTTTTTCAGCCTATTTGACATTTTACACATCTACATATTGTGTTCTTCCTTTGTCTAAAGTTTCATCAAAATCCATCCAGTGTATTAAGAGGAGTTGTGCATACGAGGTAACCCATACATAGGGAATCAATGACAACTCAAAGTCGAATTATCTCCCCTTCCTGGTTTCTGACAATAATTATATTCCTTCATGCACATCTCCATATAGTGTTCTTACTTTGTATAAAGTTTCATTAAATTCCTTCATGTGGTTTAAGAGGAGTTGCACTTACGAGGTAACCCATACATGGGGAATCAACGAAAAGTCAAGGTAAGATTATCTCCCCTTCCTGGTTTTGGACAATAATTATATTCCTTCATGCACATCTCCATATAGTGTCCTTCCTTTGTGTAAAGTTTCATCAAAATCCTTCAAGTGGTTTAAGAGGAGTTGCGCTTACGAGGTAACCCATAAATAGGGAATCAACGTACAGTCAAAGTCGGATTATCTCCCTTTCCTGGTTTCAGACAACAATTATATTCCTTCATGCACATCTCCATATAGTGCCCTTCCTTTGTGTAAAGTTTCATCAAAATCCTTCAAGTGGTTTAAGAGGAGTTGCGCTTACGAGNAATTATCTCCCCTTCCTGGTTTCGGACAATAATTATATTCCTTCATGCACATCTCCATATAGTGTCCTTCCTTTGTGTAAAGTTTCATCAAAATCCTTCAAGTGGTTTAAGAGGAGTTGCGCTTACAAGAAGTGTGGACAGACGGACGGACAGACAGGCAGGGTGAGTTTATTCTAGGATTTTGAAAGCTTTAGTCACTTTTGCGGAGCGTGACAGTCATTCTTTAAAGCTCTTTGTTTTAAAGATAAAGACTAAAACAATACAAAAGATATATATGTATATTATAGAAACATTTCATATCATATAACTTTTGATATCTTTTTATACACTTATATGACTGAGCTCCTTCTAATAATTAGTTTTTATTTGAACATGAACTTTTGATAGAGAAATATATAGAATGAAATTAATTGGGAATATAAAGAGAATTTTTCAATCAAATTGTGGTCATTTTTACAAGTGAAAAGTACTTGTATCCCCTCCCCCTTTTCCTTGATGCTCTTTTCGTATGCTGTGTATCATAGCAACGTACAATTTACAGTCTTCTGCTTTGATGTTGAGCTTATTCAAGCAATTCTTTGGAATAAAATTTCATTTTTTTTTTATCAGAGGTTATGTTTTACTTCAAAATTTAGTTTGAATTCTCTTCAATAGCCAAGTGAAAGTTGAGAGGAAATCACAAAGAAATTGTTATTTTGAACAAAGTCGGAAACGACTATGTACTGGTATTTGAATCAAAATAAAATTGGAGAGGCTGCACAAAGCAATAGAATTTGTTGGAAATTAATTTAATAGAAATTGGGACTGAGACAAACTTAACAAGCATTGGTATTGTATATTGGGAGTAAGTTATTTGTACCTTGGAAGTCGTTTATCTATACGCATGCGCAATTGGAATGTTGTGGACAGAAACGAAAGTAGGACCGGCAAAATATTGTTGGAATTAAAACTTTAAGCAATAATATCTTAAAAATATTATCATTTCATGGCTTCCTGGTAATTAAATCATATTTAATGATTGTACCTGACTGGTGATTTGACACCTTTATGTACTGTATGGTTAATTACCTGTATAATTATCGGATTAGCAATTTACCTGTAACAACATCACCTTTGTAATTAATTAACTGGCTTGGGGTTGTAAACTTGTCATAAATATGACACTGAATATGATTTCTTAATATTTCCAGGAGAAAAAGTTTGCAATGAAATATTTTAAGTGACGAAAGGGGTTCAGAAAACTTTCGTCATTTTGAAAACTGTTTCGTAAAATACGAAAGTGACGAGCACTAGAAAAATCACTGCTATATACCCCCCCAAACTTTGTTTGCGGGGGGGTATAATAATATGAAACTCCTGCATGATGCTCTTCAACAGATGTTTAATTTGCCAACCGTTGAACGGGTTGTCAAAGGGATCACAATGTTTATTTGTTGAACCTTATTTATTCATATTGGTTGTGGTTTTGCATTTCCTGCAACATAATTCCTGTTTATTATTCACATTTGGTCCAATAATTATTAACTTCTACTATTACATATGAATCTTTTAAAATTCTTCTCTGATAATTTCATGGTTGAAAATACAATGTATATAATGTTTGTTTTAATTTGTGATTTGTAACTTTGGCATGAAAAAAATATGCTTATTTCAAATACAATTTATAACTGCTTATTATATTTGTTTTTTGACAGTGATTTCCAGATATGAAACAGTTCACAATATTAGCTCCTCCCTCTTCAGAGTTGGAAATATCAGCATGCCCATCTACCAAAAACTAAGTTTTGACACCACAGGCTAATATTTTATTAGGTTTATATACACATATGGCAATAGAAGTGAAATTTTCCACTAAGAGCAGGCTAGGAATATGAGTGAGTTTAAAAACCTGCTGAATTTGGCTTCCAAATTCAAAGTATTAACAAGTATCAACCATGTGGTTGGTAGTCTTGAAACATACCACTTCACATTTTCATACCACATTTAACGTTTTTATCCAATGTTTTCATTTAAAATTTTTTTTTGAAAGTGTGAGGTCATCAGATCTTTCCAAATTGATATAAAACTTTCCGACGGAAATAAAACTTGTTTTCTGTTGGACTGCATGCCATGTTTTTGGGCACTGATTTAAATTATAATGACAAAAGAAATAACAATTACAGTAGGTTCTGTACTCAAGGGAGCTTATCAAAAAGATGGTGTTAAAGATGTCTATTGGATATTTGGAGATATTGAGTAAAAATACTAACAGGATGCAGATTTCAGAAATCTAGTGAAGAAAAAATTAACTCCAAGGGTTTGATTTTAGTAATAATGGCGAAGAGCACAATCTTCTGTTGGAGAAAGATACAACAGGACGTTTTCATCTCATTTGTTTTGTCTACGATTTTGCGATTTCATTCTCACTAACTTTCGATTTGTTGTTTAAGAATGCAAGTGTGATTTTCTGCTTTTATTAGAGATTTGGTACATGTATTCCAGACTGAATTCGTTGTTGAAAAAAGATTAAGGGGTGATATAATTGAAACATTCAAAATTATAATGGGTGTATGACAAAGAAGTAACAAAAGATATATTTGATTTAGATCACAATTCCAGGACAAGGGCTACAAAAGATCAAAAAGAAATTTGGCAAAACAAACTTGAGAAAATACTCCTTCACCAACAGAGTAGTGGAAATATGGAACCACCTGCCACAATCATTAACAGAGGCAAAAGACGTGAGACAATTTGAAATCCTATTAAATGAATACTGCCAATGATTTGCAAATACACTTTTAACTTCTGAGTATAGGGGACATAAAACTGAAAAATCTTAATTTGATTTCATTGAATCAAAATAGACAAAGAAGGATGCATATGAGCCAAATGAACAGTTTTTTTGCAAATGGGAATGCACAAATGCACTCAGTGCAGACATATTGTATTGAAAACTGCCAAACCCACAGACATTTCTGGTAACCAAGTCAGTGTGGCGGTATTTTTGGGCACACCAAAATTATACCATCATCTCAGAAGTTTTGGTCTGGTAAATTTGTTTCCATTCTGGAGTTGCCAGAACATTTTGACATGTCTATCAGCGTGAAAGGGAATATGGATTCTGAAAACATTAGAAGACGGGAAGCCCAAATCCAATGGAGCAATAACAGAATTGAGCGTGATACACCCGGATTCCTCCAACTCAAGTGGTCAATTATGGTTAGAAAAAGGGGGTCTACTGGTCATTTATTGTCAAGTCCAATAACAATGTATTTATCAAAGCCGGCAAACACTGATTTCCACCGGGACGGGCAGTATCCTCAGTTGGGTAATGAATTTAAAGAATTTGTGTATGGCTTAGATATTGGGTGTCATTTGCTAAAACCTATACATACCATGGTGAAATTGTCAAGTAAAACACAAATGCAGGACAATCTGACAACAAATGACACAGTTTACGTTTCTGCCGACTGTTTTCCAGCCACGTCAATCTGATTTGTAATCATGCGCGTAAGGTGGATAAAATTCTGGGCTATCAAAAAATATAAAAGCTATGAAAAAAATGTAAATAATTATTTTTATATGAAATTTATACGAAATAGCTTTTTTAGGTTCACAGAGACTATAAAAATCCTTTAAAACTCGGAATTATTTTACAGTAAATTGCCGGATAAGTGTGCGTGTCAATCTATCTATATACCGAAAAATAATAGAAATTGTCAATTAACTGTTCGTATAGATAATTTAATTTGAATACAGTGGTGATCAGTCAAACATCAATTTAAAGTATTTTTGAATCAACTATATTTTCTGTTCCTTGCAAAATATTTAAATTTATGTTTAATTATCTTAAATGGTTCTTTTGGGCTATTTTCTTCGAAGTTATGAAATGGTAGTTAGTCATTGAAGTCACTATTATTTTCGTAAATATTAACAATTACTTTCCTTTATTGTTAGAAATTGTTAGAAATAATATAAACGAGTTATTTATTTAATAGAATAAAACCACAAATCCTTTAATACACTTTAAACATATTGAAAATTTTCTTGTGACGTTTTCATATCGAGGGAAGAAAAATCAAGATAGCGTGCGAATGAAAAAACCGGAAGCCAACTTGAAACATGAAAATAGAGACAAAGACACTGACAGATAGAAATGTAAACTTGTGGCAAATTTTCTGTACCCTCCTTTGTCATTTCATTGCTTTAAATAAGTATTTTTGACGTGTATGCTCAGTCAGATTGATGTATAGCACTTGACCCAAAAACATGACATGTCATTTGTCAGATGCCCAGCTTCAGTGCATCTCTTGACTCTGTACTCTAGATCTAATGTAGAAACTTTTTTTTCCCTAACAATTTGTAAAGAACATGCAATCATGTTGGTGAACGTAAGCATTCAATTCAATGTTTAGATGTAAAAAGAAATATGCAAATACAGTACGGTAACGGGTCAGTTTGCACTATACACATTCGCCCAGGGTCTGTTCGCCCCAAGTGGGTCCGTTCGCTCCCCATATAAAAGTCAAGTTTGTTTACTTTGCAATTATCATGACATGTTAATGTACATACATGGTACTTGTGTAAATATATTGCCAATAAATGTTTATTTTACAATTAATTGGCAATGAGTGACATTGAAGTGTTGATTGACAGGTGTTTGTTTGATATTATTGAAAGTTTTATAATTTTAAAGATATTTGTTTTTAAAACTTCAGCTAAACATTTATTGATTGTTGTTATAATTAATCTTGATTGGAAAATAGTAAACAAATTATTTGTACTAATTATTCTTCTTGATTGCCAAATATGCATTTTATAATGCAATCTTAATTACATCATTAATTAAAATCAAAACATTCACAGCATTGGCTTGTGCTGAATAATTTTTTGGGGTAAAAAAATGTTGGAAGATGGAAGTATTACAGCTTAGGTTATTTGATGCTTTAATATTGTGACAAAAATGCTATATCTTGAGCTGGACATGTTTTATACAAATAATTACTTTTGAAAAATTAACTGTTTGGTTCGCACAAAAAATACAAAATAAACAAAACTTGTAGTAAATAAAGGGTGATGTAAGCCCGTCCCTTTAAGTTCCCTTGTTAAGTCTTCTCATTGTAATTTCCAACTTTCCTTTTTGCCTGACATATCTTAAAAACTAACTATATTTATTAGGGCGCATTTACCATAATACGAAAGGACACCTACCAAAGCGAATAAATAATCGAATTGAATTTTACAAAGGACAGTTCTCCTTGGACAGTTTTAGACATAAAAAGGAAAATATAATCACTAACAAATATTGATAAATATGGTGGGCGAACGGACCCTGGGCAAACGGGAATGTGGGCGAACGGACCCTGGGCAAACGAGAAAGTGGGCGAACGGGTAGGTGGGTGAATGTGATTGTGAGCGAACGGACCCGGATTCATACAGTACATGTGTGGCCAGAGAGCATGATAGATTGATGAAAATCAGTTTTTTTTTTTTACCAATGCCTGCTGATCTGAGGATGGAACCATGGACCTTTTTCTTCATAGCCAGCTTTGCTACTGAATGAGCTTAAGAAATATTCTGTTTGCTTAGTTAATTTTTGCTGGTTTTATAGTTAGATGTGTACTGATCGAATACAACTCTGGTCTCAGGCATGCACTTCCATGACATGACCCCCACCAAGAGTCATCATACCCGCAATATGTATGACTCATGCACTCACCAACTTTTAGTACCTGGCCAGTTTTCTTGTTAGGGGAGCATGAACCTATTGAATTCATGTCAAATTGCCCCATGGAAAAATCGCCCCAGTAAAAATCGCCCCACTTCCAAAATGTGTTCATACTGTTTTAAAAATCGCCCCACTGATGTAAAAATTGCCCCACTTTTAATTAATGTCAGATTGACGATTAAACACTAAAGTAGTAAAAAGCGACCCATCAATCATTGTCAAAATCGCCCCACTTTCAAGATGTGTCTTTTATGCTATGACGCACGGAGTTTGTGAGAAAACATCCCATTGTTGTCGAAATGGCCCCATTCCCAAAATGTGTCTATCATGGTATAACACACTGAACTTGTAAAAATCGCCCTACCGATGTCAAATTCGCTCCACTCCTTATGTCTCCTTATGTTGACAATGAAGATAATGATTAATCTTTTCTAACTATCTGCTATTGATATTGAAGTTTCCTGCATGTGATATGTTTTTATTAGTTTAACTTTAAGTACACAGAGCACCTAGAAAATAGGTCAAATGCATCAAGAATCCAAAAGAAGTCCAAGTACAGAAAAGCAAGTATTCGTATATCTGTCAAACTATAAAGAAACAGTAACAGGATGAAAGCACAAAGCGAAACCACTATCGAACCATAAAGAAAGTCACAGGAGGAAAGTAAAAAGCAAAATTACGAAAGTAGATCCCTTGTAGATCCTTGTAGATTTTGTTTAGAAGAAGACATTGATCATTTTTTTATATGCTTTATTGAAGATAAATATGAAGCACAGTACATTTTTAAGGAAATGAAGGAATTGGGACTCATAGCTTTATATACTTTCATAGTCAGCTTGGGTGAGATAATGTGGCTTCAAAAATAATTTAGACGTTTGTCTTTGCTTAAAAGGCTTAATGGGCTTGGGGTACATTGTCACGTTTCCAATAGTAATTAACGTAATTTGAAAAGAAAAGAAAGTTTAATTAAAATAATTGTGTTTAAAGTGTGCTAAATTTGTAGCTGATGAGTAGTTTATTAACCCCTTTGAAGTTTTAATTGCTTGTTGATAGCGGCATTTCAAAAGAGACAGTAGAGATAATATATCAATGATATATTATATAATATCATAAAGGCAAGAAAATACACGAGAAAATACAAAAAATAATATATTTCTCCATTGGGGCGACATTGACACTTAGAGTTGGGCAATTTTGTCAGAAAAGTGGGGCGATTTGTTTTTTGGTTATCTCGATTGGGCGAGTTTTCAAAATGGTGGGGCAATTTTTACTGGGGCGATTTTTCAGTGGGGCGATTTTACCTGTTACCATCCTATCTCATGTTGCTGGAAACCAGTATTTTTACTACCAGTGCCTCCTTGTCCGATGATCAAACCCTGGACCTTTTGCCTTATAGCCAGCCTTGCTTCAGAATGAGTGAAAGAAATATACCATTAGCTCAGTCGATTTTTTCTGTCTATATAGCTGCTACATTTTTGTCGAGCCTTCCGTGATAGTCAAAAAAGCGACACAGGTATGGTGATTCCAGCGTCGTCAGTGTCGGCATCCACAATTGTTTAAGTTTTTTCTTTGGTCCGTTTTACATCAACCACCTGTGCTAGCCTATTGATATTTGGTATGCCATTGCATTAGCTTCAGTACAGCTCAGTTTCAGTGGCATTTTATGTCTATCCCGCCACAGTCTTGCTCCACTGACTTCGAAATTTTGAAATGTTTTTTTTTCAAATGTTTAAGTTTTTTCTTGTGTCTGTTTAGCATCAACCACTCATAGTTACCCATTGATATTTGGTATGCAGTTGCATTAGCATTAGTACAGATCAGTTTCAGTGGCCTTTTATGTCTATGCCCCCACAGTCATGCTCCACTGACTTCGAAATTTTGCACATTTTATCAATGTTTTAGTTTTTTCTTGTGCCTGTTTAGCATCAACCACTCATAGTTGCCCATTGATATTTGGGATACAGTTGCATTAGCGTCAGTACAGATTAGTTTCAGTGGCATTTTATGTCTATGCCCCCGCAGTCATGCTCCACTGACTTTGAAATTTTACACTATTGAATTTTTTTTTGTGTCTGTTTAGCATCAACCACTCATAGTTGCGCATTGATATTAAAATGCAATTGCATTAGTATCAGTACAGATCAGTTTCAGTGGCCTTTTATGTCTATGACCCCACAGTCATGCTCCACTGATTTTGAAATTTTGCACTGTTTATCAAATGTTTGAATTTTTTCTTGGGTCCGTTTCACATCAGCCTCTCATAGTAGCCCATTGATCTTTTGTATGCAGTTACATTATCATGATTGAGATTAGTTTCAGTGGCGTTTAATGTTTTGGACATGCAGTTGCATCCTGATGATTATACACATTGACCCCACTATCAAGCTCAAACAATCATATGAAGATTTTAGCAATCAGGTAGTGCACACAAATTAAGACCTACATTTTGTTAGCATGGCTGTAGTTGAAGATCATTGTGCAGATTCATGCGATGCATGGGTAAGGCAAGACATATTCTGTGTCAACAGTTTATTGCACCTGAATACAACTCTGGTATGTACCTCCATGACACATGACACATGCTTTTACAGTTTTGTTTGTATCACCATGTTTTTTCTGAATCTGCTTGAAACTGGTTGCTGATCTCAGATGAACTTTGTAGTTTGTATTTGGTTTCGTAATTTAGCTGGTTGGTAATGCTCTTCCATCATAAAATTGAAGATAAATGACAGTGAATGTTGACCTTACACTAATATATTTTATTGAATCAATGGAAAACTTTCACATTTTTACAATTTCTGTGTTTTGGCAGATTAACCAGTAAATCATTGTATTTTCTAGCATTTCTGTGTTGAAACCATTGGAAAACTTGCAGCCATCTTACAGCTACATTTTTCTACTGATTTCAATATTAAATGTATCAAAAAATAAGATTGCTGTATGCCATCATACAATTTTTAGCTCACCTTGAGCTATTGCCATCACTTGGCTTCCATTTTCCGTCGTCAGTCCGATAACTTTTCACATTTTTTAGCTCACAGGACCCAGAGGGTCAGTGAGCTATTGCCATCACTTGGCATCCGCTGCCCTTCGTCAGTCCGTTAACTTTTCACATTTTCATCTTCTCCTCTGAAACCACTGAAGCAAATTCAATCAAACTTTACAGGAATGATGTATGGAAGGTTCTATGTATACAAAGATTGCTCATTTCATTTTAATCTGACCAAAAACATTGACTCCAGTGCAAAACTGTCAACTCAGGTTTCAGGTTTAACATTGGACCCTATGGGAAAAAATCACATTTTCATCTTCTCCTCTGAATCCACTGAAGCAAATTCAACCAAACTTTGCAGGAATGATGTATGGAAGGTCCTTTACGAAGTTTGCTTATCTTGTTAAGTTGAGACGTAGACATTGCTACCAGCACTAGAGCTGAGTATCGTGAGGAATCTCACGATACGATATGTATCCTGATATCTAGATGTGATACGATACTACAGTAGAATTCGTTTATAACGAACAGGCTTATAACGAAATCAGGCCTATAACGAAGTAAATAGAAATCCCCGGTCCCAACACTATTAAAACAACACACTTTTGAAGGCTTATTACGAATTTTTTATAACGAAATCAGGCTTATAACGAAAAAAATTTAAACCCAAGCGGTTATTTTAATTTCTCAAAATCTACCCAATATAACGACGAAAGATTGTTTAACAAACAAATCGCTTGCCTGTCTTCTGTTTTGCGTAAATCATCGCATATTTCAATGGTAGAGTGCACCTGACACTCCCAACATTACTTTTAAAGCTTTAAACAGAAATCTGGGAAAAAAAATTAGAAGAACTTTTTTCGGAAGTTGGTAATTCTACATGGTCTCTCTTATAACGAACGATGCTTATAACGAAGTAAAATCGGGAGTTCCCTGGAATTCGTTATAAGCGAACTCTACTTTATCATGATAGGTATCGTGGTATTGTAAATCTTGTTTTCATGACATAAATTCAACAGATATCAAGACCACGACTTGCATTGTACAATTGCTTTAATATTTGAGACATGTATCTGTCATAATTGTAATTAAATGTTAGTAATTATATCGATTTATTAGTTGTGGGAGCATTCACAAGGACGCTTCAATTAACATCTACAACTTCCGCCATATTGGGGCCAATAAAATACAAATCGGATTGGATGCATTTATATAAAACAAAGCCGTTTTCGATATCGCCATTCCGGACCAACGATACAATATGGGAATCAGCATCACTTTGATATAATCGATTCATTGATGAATCGTTACCCCTCTTACCAGCACATAACTCAGGTTTAGCATTGGACCCTAAGGGAAAATCACATTTTCATCTTTTCCCCAGAAACCACAAGCAAATTCAATCAAACTTCACAGGAATGATGAATGGAAGGTCCTTCACCAAGATTGCTCATTTTGTTCGGATTTGCCAAAAAACATGGCTGTCATCACATAACTCGGGTTTAAAATTGGACCCTTTCCTCAGAAACCACATAAGCAAATTCAACCCAACTTTACAGGAATGATGTATGGAAGGTACTTTACAAAGATTGCTTATTTCATTATGATCTGAATAAAAACATAGCCGCCAGCACGGAACTTAGGTTTAACATTGGACCCTATGGAAAAAACACATAGTTTGCATCTACTTGGAAATATGTTCAGTACACATTGCCATTGTGCACCATCTATTTAAAACTTTGATTTGATCTTTATTGGGGGAGTGGGGTATAGTTTTATTTGAAATGACATGAACAGAGCTCAAGTTAACGACGAGAAATATACATTTTGTGTGTAAAGTAATGTATCGAAACTTTGATAGAATTAGTTTAGATGTTAAAAAAGTTTATGTTTTTCTTAATTTCAGGTCATAGATAGCACTTTAATAACATGATTCAACATGGCAACGTGCACGAGGTAAGTGATATTTTTCTTTATACAATGTGTAATGTTTATTTCAACTTTTGGTGAGATATTGTTCAAAATTTTGAAAGTAACACGGGGATGGTTTTGTTATGCATTTCTGGAGATTTCTGCTGTTGACACTCCATTACGATTCTTGTACTAAATAGTAGTGTTTGGCTTCCAGTTGGCCATTTCTGCTTTATTCATGAGGTTAGTAAAAATCTTCAATGTCAACAAGTATAAATAAATCTTTACTCTAAGTTCTTTTCTTACTTGAGGATCTTAATGGGTTCCATGGTATATAGCATTATTACATATTTGCGTTTGAATAAGGTGAAAACATACCTTTTCTCAAGACAACCACGCAAAATTTGTCCGTCTGTCTTTCCCTCCGTCCATCAGAGGGGGTACATGGGTTGTCCGCGCAACTCCTCCTACAGTTTTTATGCTAGAAAGTTTTTATTTTGCAGATCATTTGTACATATTGATATATTGAAGATGTGCATGTGATAAGAATTTTGATTTTGGTTCATTTTTGTCAAAAATATACATTGTTGAACTTTATCATTTTTGATGATTTTTCATAGAGGGTACATAGTTTGTCCGCATAACTCCTCCTACAGTTCTGATCCTAGGAAGTTTTTATTCTGCAGATCATTTGTACCTACAAAATGTATATTGAAGATATGTATGTGGTAAGGATTTTGATTCTGGTGCATTTTTGTCAAAAATATACATTGTTGAACTAAGTCATTTTTTAGGTGATTTTTTATAGAGGGTACATAGTTTGTCCGCGCAACTCCTCCTACAGTTTTAATGCTAGGAAGTTTTTATTTTGCAGATCATTAGTACCTATATTGAAGATGTGCATGTGGTAAGGATTTAGATTTTGGTTCATTTTTGCCAAAAATATACACTGTTGAACTTAGTCATTTTTTAGTGATTTTGTGATAGAGGGTATATAGTTTGTCCGCGCAACGCCTCCTACAGTTTTGATGCTAGGAAGTTTTTATTTTGCAGATCTTTCGTACCTATATTGAAGATGTGCATGTGGTTAGGATTTTGATTTTGGTGCACTTTTTTTGAACTTAGTCATTTTTGGGGTGATTTTGTAATAGAGGGTACATAGTTTGTCCA
>MJUU01045991.1:71566-96525 GCA_002080025.1 Modiolus philippinarum | reverse complement strand
TGGACCCTATGGGAAAATCACATTTTCATCTTCTGCTCTGAAACAGCTGAAGCGAATTCAACCAAACTATACAGGGATGATGTATGGAAGGTCATTTGCAATGATTGCTCATTTTGTTCCGATCCGACAAAAAACATGGCCGCCAGCGTGGAACTTAGGTTTAACATTGGACCCTATGGGAAAAATCACATTTTCATCTTCTGCTCTGAAACCACTGAAGCAAATTCAACCAAACTTTACAGGAATGATGTACTAAAGGTCCTTAATAATGATTGCTCATTTTGTTCCAATCCGATAAAAAACATGGCCGCCAGCACGGAACATAGTTTAGCATTGGCCCTATAGGAAAATCACATTTTCATCTTCTGCTCTGAAACCACTGAAGCAAATTCAACCAAACTTTACAGGAATGATGTATGGAAGGTGTTTACAAAGATTGCTCATTTCTTTCTGATCCTATAAAAAACATGGCCGCCAGCGCGGAACTTATGTTTAACATTGACCCTATGGAAAAATTCACATTTTCTTCTTCTCCTCTGAAACCGCTGAAGCAAATTCAACCGAACTTTACAGGAATGATGTACTTAAGGTCCTGAACAAAGATGCTTATTTTGTTCCGATCTGATAAAAAACATGGCCGCCAGCACAGAAGATCGTTTAACATTGGCCCTTTGGGAAAAATCACATTTTCATCTTCTGGTCTGAAACCACTGAAGCAAATTCAACCAAACTTTACAGGAATGATGTACTATAGGTCCTTAACAATGATTGCTCATTTCTTTCCGATCCGACAAAAAACATGGCCACCAGCACGGAACATGGTTTAACAATGGACCCTATGGGAAAATCACATTTTCATCTTCTGCTCTGAAACAGCAGAAGCAAATTCAACCAAACTTTACAGGAATGATGTATGGAAGGTGTTTTACAAAGATTGCTCATTTCTTTTCCGATCCGATAAAAAACATGGCCGCCAGCGTGGAACTTAGGTTTAACTTTTGACCCTATGGAAAAATTCACATTTTCTTCTTCTCCTCTGAAACCGCTGAAGCAAATTCAACTGAACTTTACAGGAATGATGTACTTAAGGTCCGTAACAAAGATTGCTCATTTCATTCTGATCTGATAAAAAACATGGCCGCCAGTACGGAACATAGTTTAACATTGGCCCTATGGGAAATTCACATTTTCATCTTCTCCTCTGAAACCACTAAAGCAAATTCAACCAACTATACAGGAATGATGTTTTTTAAGGTCCTTTACAAAGGTTGCTCATTTCATTTCCATCCAATAAAATACATGGCTCCCAGTGCGGAACTAAGGTTTAACATTGGACCCTATGGGAAAATTTACATTTTCTTCTTCTCCTCTGAAACTGCTGAAGCAAATTCAACCAAACTTTACAGGAATGATGAACTGAAGGTCCTTAACAAAGTCTGATCCAATGAAAAACAAAGTTTATTTTGGCCCTATGGGAAATTCACATAAAAAACATGGCCACCATAAAGAACATCGAAAAATCCTGCTTTTCAGCATTTTGTCAGGTGAGTGATACAGGCTCAGTGTCTGAGCCTCTAGTTAATTACGCCTCCACACTAAGTGGTGAGGTATTTTGTGATACACTCAGACTGAGGAGTTCTGAAGTTATGCCCCTTGTAAATTTTAGGGTTTCTGACTTGTGAACAAATCACAAGTCTTCAAACTAGGTATGTTAGTCATGTACTTTAAAAGTCAAACCAAGTTAGATTTTTAGTTCAATGGTCTAATTTGTTCGTGATTTATGCCCCCTTTGCAGCTTTGAAATTTTGTGAATTTTTGGGTTTGATAAAAAAATGTCAGATATGTTAGTTATGTACCACAAAACTCAGGCTAAGCTAACATTTATTTATCAACTTTATTGAAAACTATTTAACCCATTAGGGTTATAGCAAAGACATTTAAACAATACATTTAAACAATGATAACAAATATGAACAAAAATGAAAAAGTAAGACATTATTATTCTGATACTAAAACAGTATGAGGGTTTATCGGTTTAGAGATCTAATTAAGTGCCTGTAAAACTTTAAAATATTTGTAAATAAATTTTATTTTTTCCATCTTACCAAAATTACAAAACAAAATGTTATTGCTCTTTCACTGATCCCTATATTCAATGATGGCTAAGTGTTAAAATGACAGATCAAAAAGGAATGAAATTCATCTTCAAGTTTGGAACATTAAAGTAATGACCACACTCTATAAGTAGACACATGATTTCCAAATCAAAGCAATACCAGGTAAAAATAATTCCCAAAATATTTTGAAAATTTTATAATGTTCTCAATTAAATAAACATTTTGTAAATTGTTTAAACAGATGTAATTTATACATTTTCAAACAATTTTCTTATCTTTGTAATGTTACTGTTAAGTGTGGACATATTTACAGCTTTATCTTAACACAAGCATGGAAGGAAGTGATCTGTTCATCATCACTCTAATTAAATAAAATTTTACAAAATAATCATCTAACTAATGTATGGGTGTTATAAACAGGGAGATTTTTGAGAGCACACTCTCATTAATATATATAATGGAGTTAACACACTGAAATTATGTCATATGCAGGGGAAGCAAGTGATAAAAAATTTTGCGAAAAAATCAAAATTTTAATAATGAAAATAATCAAATTTTCAAAGGATCCTTAGGGGTCACACCCTTCACCCTTGCGTGAGTCTGTTTCTGCATAGAGTTCTGTTACATGGGAAAGTCATAAGTCACAGTGATTAATTAAGGTGATGTCCAATGTAATTTCGTTCAATTCAGCGCCTAACTAAGTGCCCTGGTCCTACCAAAAATCTTCCCATATTTTAGGTTAAAAGTCCTTGCTAAGAACTTGAAAAGGTCCTTTGGTCTCACATACTGGGAAAGTACTATTTTATGTGGAGTACCAAATTTTTTTGGATTTTGTAGTTACCTTAAACATGAAATTAAAAACCGAATATTTAAACACCATTATTATACGACCGCAAAAATTTTTGCGGTCGTGTAATGGTATGGTGCTGTCGTCGTCGTCGTTGTCGTCGTCATCATCGTTGTCGTCGTTGTCTGTAGACACTTTTGTTTTTGGTCAATAACTTTAGTTTCAGTTGACCAATCCTTATGAAATTTTAACACAATGTTCCTTGGCACAAAAGGAAGGCTTGGCTTAGTTTTGGTCATTGTGGCCCCACCCTTTTTTTAGCTCACCTGACTCAAAGGGTCAGTGTGAGCTATTGCCATCACTTGGCGTCCGTCGTCCGACGTCCATCCGTTAACTTTTCATATATTTAACTTCTCTTCTGAAACCACTGAAGAAAATTCAACTAAACTTTATAGGAATGATGTATGGAAGGTCTTTTACAAAGATTGCTCATTTCGTTCCGATCCGATAAAAAACATGGTTGCCAGCGCGGAACTTAGGTTTAACATTGGCCCTATGGGAAATTCACATTTTCATCTTCTCCTCTGAAACCACTGAAGCAAATTCAACCAAACTTTACAGGAATGATGTATGGAAGGTCCTTTACAAAGATTGCTAATTTCGTTCCGATCCGATAAAAAACATGGCCGCCAGCGCAGAACTTAGGTTTAACATTGGACCCTATGGGAAAATTCACATTTTCGTCTTCTGCTTTGAAACCGCTGAAGCAAATTCAACCAAACTTTACAGGAATGATGAACTGAAGGTCCTTAACAAAGATTGCTCATTTCGTTCGGATCCAATAAAAAACATGGCTGCCAGCACAGAACATAGTTTATTTTGGCCCTATGGGAAATTCACATAAAAAACATGGCCACCATGCAGAACATCGAAAACCCTGCTTCAGCATTTTGTCAGGTGAGCGATACAGGCTCAGTGTGTGAGCCTCTAGTTAAAATAGGGGCCAAAAAGAGTTAAATTTGATGTTTTCACATATTTGACTCTAGAATCTTTATTATTTATCGGATTTTGATGGGGTTTCTTTCAGTGTCCTCCTGAGGAAATTTCCAATCAGTTGTAAGCTAACGGATTTCACGTAGTATGTACTGTTCACGAGAAAAATGGGGCCCAAAAGGGACGAATTTCAAAAATTTTAATTTTTTAATTTTTAGTCCAATTTTGATGCAGTTTTTTGCAGTGGATTCCTTATGAAAAAGGTTAAGGTGTGATAAGGGGTTGATTTGGCCCATGATTTCAGCGAATTTTTAAGTTGCACCACAAGATTTTCTTCCATGTTCATTTTAAAGCTTAGATCCCATTTTTAGAAAAAATACAAAAGTTAGAATCAATGACGTCACAATATGTATAGTTCTGACGTCATGAAAAGGCTACTTTTGAGCATTTTCATAGAAATGTACCGAATTTGACAGATTTCCGAACAGTTTTGCTGACCGGAAATATCGAGCACATTCAAGAACCAATTAGATAATTTGCCAACTTATTTGTACAAATGAATTGAACCTCTCATAGAAATATTTTTGTGGTTCTTGCATGTGCTCTATATTTCCTACACAGAAAAAAGTAGTCAAAATTGGTCAAATTTGTCATTTTTCGACAAAATCTTCAATTTGTCCCTTCTTCTACCCTCAAAACCCAATAATCGTACATAAATATTTGAGAAATATTACTGTTTACTGAAAAGCTATACCCATAGAACATTCCAATGAGAAAATTCGGTGAATTCAACCAAATTTATTTTTCAGGCCGAATAAGGCCCTTACCGCCCCTACTTCTTTACATAGCCCTGCACCATTAGATTTTTGATAACTTGTTTCTTTTCCAATCTATGATGGGCCCAACGGGACAAAAATTGCAAACATGCAGATTACCTAAAATTTTTATTTTTCATCTGATATCAATGGAATTTTCTCACATTGTAGGCTTTCAGTAGTATGTCAACGGATTCGGTGTAGCTCTTACCGTTTCCGAGCTATAATGGTCAAAGGGGTCTAAATTGCAATTGTGGTCTTTATTTTTCATTAGATTTTGATGGGATTTTTATCTTGAGATTGTTCTAAAAATTGCAGTATATTTTGCATTGCTCTTTGGTTTCCAAGCTATAATGGGTCAAAGGGGCCAATTTGCAATATTTCAAAATATGTGAAATCTTTATTTTTCATTGGATTTCAACCTGAGTTTTTTCTTTGGATTTCTCTTGATGGTAGTCAACAGAATTTTTTTAGCTCTTACAATATCCTAGTAATAAGGGATTAAAAGGGCTAATTTTTATTTTCACTAGTTTGTGTCCAGTTAATTAATGTGTCAAGGTCCTTATTGTGTCCAGCAAATTACTGTGTCCACATTCATTTTAGTTTACACTTGTTCAAATTTCAGTGGTGGACATGCTGCGGTCGTATCATGCTGCGCTCGGCGTAGCCCTTTATTTTCTTAATAGGCATAGCAGAATCCAAATTAACAGCAACTTTGGTATTATATAATATGTTTAATAGGATTTAATATCTTTATTGAAAAGCACAATTTTACTCCCTTGGGAGTTGATGGCAATACATATAATTACAGTACAAAATAAACAATTCTAACATGGCTCCTGTAAATCGTCAACCAGTATAATACTCGATAACCATATATTTCGCACATGCGCAAATGGTATCGGAAAATGAGCAAACGGGATGAAAAACAACAATGTTTTTTATTTTGTTCGTCTTTCTTTATGAAGGAAATAAAGGTTAAGAACAGTTTTTAACTAAATCATGTCATTCAGACAAGTAAATGTGTATTGTTTTTGCTTTCGATTTGAATTTTGAACTTGCATCTGTTTGAAAACGTCAGATTGTGTATTGTGACGTCATAGACACAAACAGCAATNATTTCTAGAAATAACACAGCCCAAGTATTTGTATTCATTAACATTTTCTATTTGTTCATTTTTATATTTTATAAAAGATTTATCCACTTTACCTGGGTTGTTCTGAAAAATCATGGTTTTAGATTTATTAACATTAACTGTCAATTGCCATTTGTCACAATATTCAGACAGTGAATTTAGGCTATTTTGTAAGCCATCAACTGTTTCAGATATAATAATTAAGTCATCTGCAAAGAGCAAACTTCCTAAGTTTGAATCAATCAATTTAATAGGTGTGCAATTCTTTTCTAAGAATACAAAATAAACAAATATACAAGACATTTCAAACATAGCACATAAAATAAAGTAAAGAATCATGCAGCTATAGAGTCCACTTTCCTCATAGGCAGTCAGGGGTAGGCCTCAAACCACAAAATAAGAACCCATGAACAAAACCACTAAAATAATTGAGATCCACAAATTAAAAGTACTTAATCTGATTACTGAATAGCCAAGGCATTGATTATCAGTTAAAAAGATCAGCATCCCCTATCTTAAGCATTGATTATCAGTAAATTAAACAGACTCCAGGGACAGATAGTCTTAGATCACAAGTCACAATCCAAACCATTAATCTCCTAGATTATATAGGATGATGTCTGTTAAGGCTTCTTAAACATAGCAATTTTGTAAGAACAGTAGATGAATTCTTGACTGCATCTTTATCTTCTAAGTCATCAGTAATTAACAGAGATGACATTTAATTAACTGTGGTTAATCACCAGGTTAATACAGGCGATACTACACCTGATAAACAATAACAGGCGATATTATTTATTGTTGGTCATTCTATATTAGAAACCGACACTATTGATTGGTCCTTACTGAGTCATCAGTCTTCATATTTTCATTTTTTGCCGTGGAAACTATTCATATTTCTATTTTTTGTCTTGGAAACAAATATGAAATTATACAATGCTCTTAGAATCCAACTAAATGTGTTTTATTGTGTAGGCAAATGATGAATATAGGGTATAATGTGAAAATAAGATTAAATATGAAGAATTGTTAATGTCTAGAGAAAAGAACACGCAAGGGCAAATAAAAAACTCACAGGCACTTTGTTTCGTGTAAATCCATATACCACCTCTCTTCCTAGAGAATGAATGAGTATGGATTATAATGAAACAAATTTAAAAGTCCAAAGTTAAGAATTGCAGCCTAAAGGGGTCACTAGTATAGGGCCAGCTGCTATCTCATAGCCCTCAAAGCCCACTGATTTAAAATTGTACAACATCAGACTGCTACCGGATTCCAAGTGTTTGAAATGATAATTTTATTATGTTACTGGTTTGCATAGAACATGAAACTAAAAAAAAATCCTATTCCTATCCAAAATTTGACTTGGGCATAAAAAAACAGTAAAAAGCTTATTTTTGAGCAAATAAGATTTGGCTCTTTGGTGGATCTGCATGATCGCGCAGAATTCTAGCATTAATTTGAAAAATAGTTTGTCACTCTGTTTCAAAAAATAAATTTGTCTAGAAACCAAATTAGAAGGAGGTTGTTGCCAATTTTAAGCTGTACTATTATGAGCTGTCCCACTCAAGCCGAACTGTCTGACTTTTCCTATTTACATATATGGTAGCTAACCTTTTACGTAATAATTGATCGGTAATCTGATAAACGGAATACAGTTTCCCTTGATGTAAATGAGTCAGGCTTCTGAAGTCATAGCTTCCTGTCAACTTCTATGTGAAGTCATTTTAAATTCTATAGAAAGCAATTTTAGTAATATTGATTTTTTACGAGCAAAGGAAAAAAAAAATCAAATTTGCAGGCATTTCAAGTTAGGGGACATTTTGAAGACGATTTTATTTGAAAAAAAATGTTTTCCCAAGAAATGAGAATTAAAGGTTATATGGTGGTTATAATTATTCTTTATTGTTATCAGATAATTAAATCATGTATAGATAAATAATATAAGTATTGACTTCCCCCACATAAAGGTCTACTGAGAGTATTTTATTGTTTTTCTTTTACTCCTGGGATTACCCTGGTCTGAGTAATTAATGGAGCACCTGTATCCATGTGTATAGTGTCAATACACCTGAATCAGCTGATTCGTCTTTGACTCATGGCATTCAGTTCAATAATTGATGAATTACAAAGCTACATAATGAGCCGTGTTATTGATGGAGTTCCAATATTCTGATATGGTCATTTGTATTTTCTGGAGTCGGAATTTATGATTTTCTATCCATATTGGTCATTACTCACCACATCTTGAGACAAAATCCATTTAAAGTTGATTAGATGTGAATCAATATTGTAAGAAGACATGCGATCGTATTCTTGTTTTCCTGAAGAGCGGATCTAATGAAACGTGGGATAGAATTTTGTTTTCTGCACCACGGAAATCTTAATTTGTGATAAAACATTGAGAGTATAGTTGTCTTACTGTATACAGCATAGATAAAAAATACAACATGGCTATTGTGTCTTCTGGAGTTGACGATATGTTATTTTTGGAAATGTGTATTTAAGATGCTTGAAATGAAATGTTGAAATATGATTTTAGATTTCACATTAAATATTCATTTATGGACGATTTAAATTAGTCCTAATTCAAAAGGATTTATAATTTGATGGCCTATGTTGAAATGTTAGAACAGCTTTGGGTGTTACTTTTGTGCAAGAGTGACAGATCTCCTACATTGAGTAAATCTACAAGGTACAAGAGGTAAGTGGAAATTGACTACTGAAATTATCGTGAAATATGATTTATAACCACATGGTCAAGCAGAGGTAATTAATGGTCAAAAATGTGAATGCTTGAAAAAAAATATTAAGTACCACTTCATTTGTTGGAAAAATGTTTGTTTAAGAGCTAATGTCAGCTATTCAGTGGCAATATTTTATTTAATGAAGGTTTTTAAATAGCTTATTGCTCTACACTGGATAATAAATTAATATGTAAGGATATTTACTGCTATCAGAAATATCAAATAAATGATTAAAGGACAGTAACCCTTTTACAAGACGATGCCATAAAAGCGAGCTAATTTCTAGCCTCACAGCTATGGCAAGCAGGACCTTTTCCAAGCCCCCTTTCTTCACCAAGAAAAAAAAAGACATCCTCCAATACTTCATGTGATTACTGATTTCTTGCAGACTAAAACAGGATTGGGGCATGTAACTCCAATGCCCCCTCCCTTCTCAAAAGAAGTCCTTCTTTGATGTTATATATAAACGTTTTTTAAGATTCTGCATAGGTATTGAATGATTAATTCATTGATTGAGTAATGTAATTAATCATGTTTATTTTTCACCTTTATACCTGTGGCAATGAGTGATATTTTATTGATTGGGATACTGCACACTGTTTACACTTAATCTAAGTTTTGCACTTGTACAGTATTGAGCCTGTCTGCAGATCAATTATCAGTTTGTATGTGTAACAAAGGGTTGATAACCTCCCTCTAATCGTGGTAATGTGGAAGTGAAGAGATAAATATACAGACTGCAAGATTTTACCAAGGCTTGGAGCCATACTCTCCAATGCTTGGGAATTGATGGGTGAGTCCCATACCATCTTTAATTTTGAATTTTTTGTGTATCTGTATTTCTTATATAAGGAAGTTTAGAAAAATATGTCTTTTTCTTTTGTATTGGTACATATGGGTAGTATTTATGCCCTGCCAGTTGATTAAAAAGTGACCTCAGCTGCCCCTACAAGCTTTAATTACTTGGCCCTAAACTTATGAAGAACATCTGAAATGGTCTTGCAACTTGTTCTGGGACAAGGAGTACTTTATCTATAGGCTCAGCAGAGAGAAATTTTAAAATTCCCCCAAAAATACATCAGCAAGTAAAAGGAACTATGAACCAGGTTCGAACCCTTAGTGCCATTTGTGAATTCTTTATAATGGGCATTTTCAATATTAAATTGTCCCCAGTCTAGGGAGATTTTTTTGGGGGGGGGAGAAAAGAGATTACACTGTTTACCTGTTTCATTCATCTATGTTCGGTGGGGGCATGTATGTGTGTGTGTGGGGGGGGGGGGTCCCTAGTTTTAATTAACACTGATCTCTTAAAACTTTAAAAATTCTTACTTGACTTATCAAATTTTCTATAAAAGTGGTGAGCATCTTGTCAACAGAAAGTAGGGAAACAAACACAACAGAAACAGCTAATTACGGAAGATAATTATAAAGCTGATATCGATTTTGAAGCAAATGTTAAAATGATTTCCTGGCAGTGTATATTAATATGATTACCCTACTTATGATTAACAACACATGGTGATACTTCTCTCCTTCAACATGCCCAAATCATTCACAGGAATGCAACACAGAATAACTGCAGAGAATTTTTCAGAGATTTCGAAAGTTTTCACAATTCTATCATAATTGAGCAATTAAATGATGGATTACTGGAACAGATTAGAGTAGGCTAACTGTTTTTCCATAAAAATCATCCATAACAAAGGATTAAATTATGATTGGTTTGTTCAATTATTGGATTATTTTTGTTACGCAATAATTATTCTGTTTGGAATAATTAGTTTGATAATTGATCCATGCAAGGAAGAAATGGAACATTCTGATGTGAGTTTCGGATGTGATATAATTTCAGTATGAAAGGCAAAAACCACTTAACCTAGATAATTGGATCAAAGTTTGAAGTATAAAAAAGAATTGTGGCATGGCCCATTTGATGGGTCATCTGATTTATTTTGTGAATTGAGTCTGATTTTGAAATGAATATTCAATGATTATGGAGAAAATGTAGGTGGATGAAATTTGATTTCTTCCTGAAATGTACACCAGATTGTGTATTTTCAACTATGGATATAATATTGTTGGATTAAGATGGAAGAGGGGTATGTATAAATACAATTCATGAACTCAGAGGGCCTGTATATTCAACATCGGTGTGGATATGTTGTTCATAATCTAGGAGATCACCACACTAGCCAACTAAGACCTTTAAAATTGCCCTTTTTGCAAGAGTGTACACATTTGTAATGATTTGAAAAGGCTGTTCTGAAATTTAAAATAGGTTGTATGTGAACAAATTAATTAAAAATGTAGAAGTGATTTGGTGTGTTTTGATTTCCTTTCAGAAGTAAAAATTGAACAGTACAAAGTACATCTGTGGAAATAATTACACCTACAAACTTCAATATTTTCTTAAAAACTGCAGGTTCTAGGAATTGAAATTAGAGGGGATGCAGTTGACTAATGCCGAGCACATAAATTAACCTTGATTACCCCATAAAAAGTTAGATTTTTCCTGATTTGGGGGGGGGGATAAATTGGCACCTGAGTAGGGTCATAATGTCTCTTTGTAGATTGAATCATTTAAAATCGCTTGTCTAACATATATAAGTTTGAAGTTTATAGGTAACTTCATGTTGTGCCATAGTGCCAAGTGGTCATGTTAATAGGTCAGCCATCTTTGTAGTATGTACCATATTACAAGTACATGTAGCCGAGAAGTAAGCTAACTACATGTATCAACAAATCATACTATCTAGATTTTTGGATAAGATGGAATTGCATAAAACTTGAGAAGAAAATTACATGTCAGTAGGAATAATTCCATGTAGATTTTTGACCAGAGTTTTTTGTACCCATAAACTGGTTTAACCCCTATACCGCCAGCTTTTGCTATTGCTGGTACCAAGTCAAGCTGTCACAAGTTCCTACCATTGTGTATACATATTTGTCTGTTGTCTTAGTTGCGTTTTTCTTGTTAATTTCCCTGGCAGATTGTGGCATGTAATTGTTATTTTTTGTCCATTGTGGATATGTTTCCTAGCTGTTATCCATTTTTATTTCATGATCGTTCATCTACCCATGACTCTGAAGTAGAGTTGTTATCTTGTTTCGCAATAATGTCCCATATAAACCCATTCTACAAGGTAAGCTAGAAAAATAGCCACATTCATTGTTGAAATCAGAACATAAACATATCGTAAACTTTGCTGAAAAATAATAGTTCAAACAAACAAGCTACTAGTATATCATTATACAGTGCAGCCACAGTGGATTGGTGATTTTCCACAAAAGTGGAAATGAGTGGATTTGAATGTTCAATTTCATGTGATCCAGCCAAATCCACTGAATTTTCACTCAAAATCACTTAATTTCCTCATCTTTGATAGTGCTACACAAGTAAATAAAAGAGTAATAATTTAGTGAATTTGAGTGGATATTTTGCATGAAAATGAGTGGAATTTTCAAGTGGATGCAAGGAAATTCACTAATCCACTATGGCTGTACTAGTGTATGTATACAGAGCTAGACCCTCATTTAAATGTTATTATGTTGCATATCAAGAAAATTTAAATGCATATTCTTGCCAAACTCAAATTCTGCTGTGATGGGTCATCATCCAACATTAAGGTATGTGGTGGCGGGTCATATCACGTAAAACCTCGAACCTTTTCAAGAATCCGCTTTGCACAAGTTCTGTACCATTTAAATTACAATGCATGAGGGGGCAAGACCTTTTAATGTGTTTTTGGCATTTTCAGCTGGTGTTAAAGGAATCAGTTGTTAACTGTTTTTACACCATTTGGTGTTTTCTGTTCTATTAAATCTTTATTTTGTCTCAACTGTTAAGGGAAAATGAAGTGCTGTTAATGTTTTGTGACGGGTCATTGGTGGTTGACAGTCTAATTGGGGGTGAAATCAGATTACCCACGGCGGGTGATTATCCCGAGTGAGTGGTTCATTTTGCTGGTCACACCCACCAAAAGTGGGTCGGTTGACAAGTATGTAAAAGTCATGAATGAACATGTTAATTTTACATGTTTTATATCAAGAAAATTTGAATATGGTGAAATATATGTTGAATATCAGGAAAAATTATTTGTTCTTTCACATTAGGTTTTGCTAGAAGTTTTAAAAGAAAATTAAGATGTATGTGAATGTTATTAACACTACACAAGCCCTCCACCTCCCAGAATATTGTACAGAGTAATAACTCTGGTTTCAGAACACGACTGTTTGATGTTAGGTATTAAGTGGCTCTAAACTATTTAATAAATAGTTGAAATATTCAAAAACCAACCATTCTACCTCGGTAATATATTGTAGAGTAATTTTGTAGAAAGATGATATTGTTTATGTGAATCGGCAGTAATTGTTGTAAACTTGTTGGAAGATAGGAACGCTGCCAATCAGTTCAACAGCTGCAATTCTTGTTATTGTCTTGCTAAAGGTTTTAGACATCTGGATATTTAGTGAATAGGTCCAGTTATGAGGTCATTTTGTTGAGAAGGTATGGAGGTATTGGTCATTTCAGAATTCTTTCATGATGCTGATGTCAAAACATAGAGGTTTTTTTGTCTTAATTATCTTCAAGAAGAAATTTGACATTGGGAGGGGTTGAGAATCAATTTCATTGTTATCAATGAATCCTGTAGAAAACGTTTACATACTTTGTAGTGTAATAGACAATTGTTACAGACAATCTCTCTGTGGTTTTGTATTTGCATGTATACAGACTTCCAGTATCTATTGATATACTGTATTATGACTAAAAATGCCCCTTGAGTGTTGCATTTTTCTAAAAAGGTGTTTGCAATGATTGTATTAAAGACAGCAAATTTGAAGTAAAAATCATGTAATTACCAACATAACAATTGTAAAAATGTGATATGGCCACGTGGATTTGGCACATTTAAGTGACAGAATCCTTTTTGGTAATTCTATAAATCGTACTCATCATGACAAGTACTTTAAGCGTAGTTTATTAGTATTTTTGCCTAGAAAAGGGGAGGGTCACTTATTAGGGAGAGGGCGTTTATTATGCACAATGTGGTAATGATACTATCATTTCATGGGATTGTTAAAATTTTGCTTTTGGAAATTGGAAAATAGAGGCAAACCAAAAAAAAAAAATGCTTTGAATATAAGAATTTTTAAAAATAAATCACAATTGTTTAAATATTTTGAAAAAGGGTTTCTTTTGGATGAAAATTAAAAAAAGATCCAAGGAGGGTTTCGACCCAAATTTTGATCTTTCAGAGTAAGCTTTACTTCGACCTAAACGAAAACTTAGACCAAGTCTTATGCATCACACTTTTAATGCTTTCAGGAAATGGTATATGAAATTTCACCCCCCATTCTAAACAAATCTCAAACAGAAAAAAAGACCTATAGATATAAATATATTTGTGTATTGGGGATATATTTGTGTATTGGGGAATGTAAACATTTCACATTTATTCCATGTCATGACTATACCTAGGTATGTACTAAATCAACCCATTGAAGCAATTGACATTTTGTTTCAGTTTAATTAGGTATAAGTGGCAACAACCTGTCTGTATTAGTCATATAAATGGTAAAATTAACTTGGACCTATGTAAATGGTAGATCTATAGAATCTATATTTTTATTCAAATTATCATACTTCAATAATCTGAATGTCAGAGCTCTTGCTGCCATGGATGGCCACAGGGGTTATTTGGAAAATAGTTTTGTGGCCTGAAGCTCCAAGAAACCAATTAATCAACAAAAGTTTATGTCATGCTGTAAAATTATACCCATGAAAGTGTTCGTATATTTACATGACTCACTGGTGATTTCTGGTGACTTTATTGTAAAATTTAATGATATTTTATACAGTTCTCCCTCGTTATACCATACCTCTTTCAGATCTGTCAAGTTTTGAAAATTGCCTCTCGTGAAATTTGCCAAAATTGTCAAAGATCAAAGGGGAGTTTCCACCAAATTTGCAAAAGCTTGGCGAGTCTCATGCGGATCTCATTCCTTTAGCACGAAGCTCACAATGACTTATGCTGTCTTTGCAAAGCTCAGTAAAGGTGGTCTCGGGTAAAAATTTGATATACTGGGTATATCTGAATTTGTCAAAAATGTATATGTTATAAAAAATTACTCTGATGATATAAAAAATTACTCTGATGATATTTCTGTCAATAAATTGTTATTATTTGTTGTGTATTGAGGAGGACCAAAAATTTGACAAATATTTGACATTTAAAACAAAACCGGTGATCTATAGTGATTGTTACAATATAGGTAATTCATTGGATATTTATTTTGATAGCAATCATAATATACATAATATATGATTACATGTAGACAATTTTGATATAAGAATACACCTCTTTGACAAAGTGTGCTTGACACAGGGTCATACATTATCTAATCTTAGCTGGAATTCATTCATAATAACTAAATTCTGGTTGACTGACTTGTCACATTCAGAAATGATTTACTTATAAATAGATTAAATAGCTCTGTAATAATTTAAAGTTAATTTTAAGATCAATTATTTGTATCCTATGGACTAATATGTCAAATACAATTGACCAGTCATTGAGGAATGTTATGTTTGTTTCATATTCATCATGTTCATTTCTTGATATTTACATGGGCATTGTAATTTGAATAGTGATAAGAAATTGATATTTTTGGTTCCATTTATACCAATTAATTATGCAAAAGACTGTAGTTTATATTTTAATATGTGCATTACCAAGCTTTGACTTCGTATAGTGAGTTTGTACCGACTTTTTAGTGGAACCCTCGAGCCTCAGCCAGATTTAAGTGAAAGCAAAATTTTTACTTTTTGACGGAAATTTTCATTTTGATCAGAAATATCAGCCAGCTTAATGATCACTAACTTCCATTCAAAGGATTTTTAAAGGACTAATGATATTGTGAGATTAGCGATGGACGTACATTGACATTTTTACCTGCAGGGGACAAATTATATGACAGAACAGAATGCATGTTTACCTGGCGATCTCGTAAAACACCACAAACTGTGTTTGTTTTATTGTTTTTAATATGCAGATTTCCACTATGATCAAGGTTATAATAATTTTCCCTAATGGATGTGAGATTTCTCTAAGTGGATACTGATTTATAAGCTGAAATGTGATTCATGTTTGAAGGGTGAATAAGATGTTAATTTCATATAAATAATATATGTAACATATTGGCCATATGTAAACAAGGATGAGACTTACTGTACACAGTCAACTTTTCATTTATCTATATTGATTGAATGTAGCTGTTTTATACAGGGAGAGATGGTGATGAAGGGGTAAGTCTTTACACTTTTTGCCCCCCCCCACTTGTGACAGAACTAAAATTTGAAAAGATATTGATGTAAATTTATTCAGAGGTTGTAAACATTCAAATTCGAGGGTTAAGAAATTAGTCTATATGCACTAACTGATGTTGAATTAAAACATTAACCCACCCTAGTCTTTTTCTGTTGAAGGGATAGGGTAGTTAAAGGTTGTTTATAACACCCTTATCCCTAAGTAATTATAGTTTGTTTTGAGCTCATATGAAATTTGATATCAAAGTTAGTGTAAGTATGGTGTCCTTGTTGATAAAAATGGGTGATATTTTTTTTTTGTTTATTTTCATGTAGAACTCAGTCTCTTCCTAAACTGTTCAATGACCCCTATAACCTTGTTCCATTTTCTGTGGACATGTCCTGGGGTCATGTGAAGAATACAATAAAGAGATTGGATCTAATGAGCCTTGACGAACATTTGAGGATCCAGGGATGGGGGATGGTTTTTTGGGAAATTTTCTTTCGCTCTTTGGCTGTGCAGACTTGAATTAACATTGACCACAAAACAAATGGCAAAATGTTAAAGTCTGGAATCGGACTCAGGATCTGTTGATGACTAATTAAAAGCTGGAATTACCTTTAGCAGTATTCTTTGTTAATTTATATTCATTGCTATATACATTTGGAGTATTTCTATATCCGCAGCTGCCCAATTCTACATCATGTGTAGTAGCTTAGAAAATGGAGACAAATGAGACTTGATGTTGATCAATATTTCTAGACGCTTGTCATACTTGATTTTCCGAAGATCTCAAGTCATTTGGAATAAGCAATATTATAGAATCTTGTCATGGTTGTGTCAATAAATTTGACGAACATATTTATACACCAAGAAACTACAACAAAACACGATTTATTTCTTGAGAAAAACCTGTTTGAAGGAGAAGTAATTAGTGATACTAGTTGTCTTTTCACCTAATTAACTTCTATATCAATCATGACACGAAAAACATGTAAATTGTCATGACATTACAACACTTGATCAATGACTTATAAAACCTCAATCTATAGTATTGTCAGCTGATGTTCAAAGGAAAATAAGTCTTAAAAAATAGGCCTTATGCTTTACTCCAATTTCCATCAGATTTTGCAGATCTATAAGTATTTTTGCATTTTTCTTTGTTTTATCACTGGTTTTGCTGTCTGTATGACTATCATGTGTATCATGACCAGTCTAGCTGGACAAAATGACAGATATATATCAAAGGTTCTCTGTAAACACTACCATTATGAGGGGGTGGTACATGTACATGATATATGTACAAGATGTTTTCATTGAGTAAGTTCTGATTAATATTTGCCTGAATGCAATTGAAGATCAGAACACATGTTCCTGAAATTCCATTTTCATCTTGGTCAAAATGTAATTTTAGCATTGCAAAAATATCTGCTTTTACTTTATTTTGGAGGCAATTTCTTACTCCATGTATTTCTAACAATATAAGCTCTTTGTTGCAGCACATGCAAGTGACTCCAAAGTGAGTTCTGCAGATAACCCTAGTTCTAGTTTATGGGTGATTAATATTACTTTTAATTCTAACTCTAATCTGTTCAAGCTTTTTCTGTCTCTGATATCTTTCCTTTCAGATTGACAGGAATATATCGCAACTGCATATTCAGGTTATTTAAGATCAGGTTGCTTGATTGATCTGAATTTGTGCTATTGAAATTCGCAAGTTCAGATGTGACCATCCTTCTCAGTGACCCTTAAATTCGGTCTTATTTGTTGAATTAAGGGAATGGTAAGCTGTTTACTTAATACTACCTACCTGACCAAAGAGACCAATTTATTCATTATCTGTGAAGATGAAGACATGTACTTTGTGGATAGAACATGATGTTTCTGTGGTGCCTGATCCCCTTGGGTAATTGCTTTCTAATGACATAAAGACAGAAAATAGCAAAGTCCATTACCAAATGGTCAGTCTGTTAATTAGATTTTAAGCTCAATTCTCCAATTTTTATCCAGTTTTCACACTCCCTGAATGGTGGTGAAACATTTGTTCTCCTCTCTAGAGAGGAGAACAAGTTTCGTGACATTTCCCGCCAAATTTATTCGGAATACAATCCTCTGTGTTTTTCGTCCAGTCATTAGAGAAACAGTTTCCACAACTTAAACACCTTAATTATGAAATTTCTCACTTCTCGTTAAATAAATTTTCAAATGTTTAAAAGCTCGGCAAGCCTCGCTTTCAAACATTTGCAAAATTTATTTAACTCGATGTGAGAAATTTCATAATCAACTAGTTCTCGTTATGGAAACTATATTTCTGAAATTTTAGCAAGTCAGCTTTAACATGTTTAACTAGCATTGAACTGAAGGTAAAATTAGGTTTGACTTTTGAGTACCAGTAAATCTCATTGATTAAATGATCCCAGCATTGTTGACTTTGTGTGTCGAAGCAGGGATATCAATAACAAACATTACAAACTGTAGAATGAAAAAGCTATCTATGGAACAAATTGTAGAATCTACATTGACCTACAGGTTCTAGGCTCTTTAAATGTTAAAGGATATGGAGTAAATCTACATGAGACAAAGGATCTACAAATACATGGCTAAAGAAAGCAATCAGGCCCCTGCGAAATGTGACCATGGTTGACCATGGTGAAAGCAAGGTATACCATGGTTCAACCATGGTTATCCATGCTTCTGACCATGGTATACCATGGTTCAACCATGGTTATCCATGCTTCTGACCATGGTATACCATGGTCAACCATGCTTATAATATCGACCATGGTCTTGCCATCAACAACCATGGTTTCCAAAACAACGACCATGGTTGAATCTGACTTAACCATGGTCAAGTCTGCAATGACCATGGTTAACAATGGTATGACCTTAGTTGGGTTTATGCACATGCAAGCCTGCATTTCTTTGACCATGCTTACATTCACAATTACACAGGCATAATAGATTATCAATGAAATAAATTGCTTTTCATTATTTTATTTTATGACTTTTCACAATGCTCTGTAGTGCTTTCACTATGTTTATCCATATTCAATCATTCAAGTTTAAAGCCCTTTTGAATTCTGCAAAAGGCCCAGTGTCAACAGGGCTTTATGATTGTTATACAATTTTAATTTTATTCAAACAATTCCGCATTTTTTTTTTAAATCATGTTTTCACTCCCATCAAATTTTTGGCCATTCCAAAAATCTACCTTGGCTTGGGAGATCAGCCACATTTTTGGAAACACAAGAAGATCAAATTATCTCCCTTTGTTTTAAGAGTTTCAGTGTAATTTATTGAAAAAAAATTAAGATCATTTTTGAAATCCTATAGTGTGATAATTCAAAATGATTTAACTTAAGTGACATTAATCATCGAAAGTAAAGAAACAATTCAAATTGTGAGCATTTTGCAAAATTTAAAAATCAATGTACACCTTATCAAAAATTTTTACTGTTACACTATACATTAAAATATAAATCAAGGTAGATGTGCAACAGGTGAAGAGGAACCCTAAGGCTTATGACGATGAACAGAGCCAAACTGAATCTAGACATAATATCATCAACAAACAAATTCAAAACCATAAGATATAGTTCTTTCAAAAAGCATGGTCAACCACTGCCACTGACTCTGGTTAACCATGGTCATGACCTTTGATAAATCCTATCAAACCATGGTTGACCATGGTGTCCCATTTAACAAAAATTGTTAAACCATGGTTAACCATGGTCAACCATGGCTATATAACCATGGTTGACCAATTTGTTGTCCATGGTCAACCATGGTCACATTTCGCATGGTTCAGGAACAATGCTTTTATAGTTGTTCTTCATCTTGAAGTAACCATAATTAAGGCCTTCAAAATGAGATTTGCTCATACCTGATAGGTAGTTCAAGACGGCCCCTAGCACTGGTTTGAGCGGAATTCACTATTTAATGTCGAGCAACACTACATCCAGGTATCTTCTCCTTTGTTCATGGATGCAGGGTGGTCAACAAATATGAGATCAACTGGCAAAGTGTTCTTACAACCGCTTTCATCCGTTGCCCGACAAAAAGACTATAGAAGACAATCACAATACTTAAACAACCACAGGGCACTCGTTGAGTCAAAAGTAAGAAAACTCGGCATATTAAAATCATGTATTTGTATTCATTATGAATACATCATAGTATTATTTTATCATTTCACGAGCCTAGCCCCTATGTGCATTGACCGAATGATGTGTAATTGGTTTTGATCACTAAAGCTATATTTGAGAAATAAGTATTTGTGTTTTCTTTCTTTTTTGGTGTTTTTTGTGTTATTTCAAGTACAGAACATTACTGTATGCAATATACTGACATCTTGTTCTTCCTGTGACCTTGTTTTTATTAGTAATATGCATAACATGCATAAAGCAGATCCGAATAGGAAGTAGTGGTTTCATGGAGACGAGAGAAATGGATGTGGTTTCCTGAATATGTACATATTGTCAGTCTATTTATTGCAAAAAATAAAGGGTTCATATTTTTACTAATTGATATAAAAATAAACAAATAAAAAAAACATCACTTTCTTAATGGAGAGTGAGATGAAAAGGAGGGGCATGACTGTATTACATCTGTAGGAGCTTTTCAAAACCTTTAGGCAAATAATTATGATTTTAATGGAAGACATTAGGATACCAGCAGTTTCTAAACATGTAGTACCTTAAATTTCACCATTAATGTGTTTGGGAATCGGAATCTGTTTGTCTATCTGTCTGTTCACGGTCTTATAAAAGAAATATTAAAATACTGATTATTGTAAAAGTGAGCAGTTGGGATAGTGATGGTGACAGTTAGGTTGTTTATGAATTAGACATTGAATAAAAGCAAAAGCACATTTTGAGTGAAAGTTAGCTTTACCCATAATACTAATATCAGTAACAGTATATGAATTGTTTGCTTTTTTCTACTTTGTTTCATAATATTGCTCTAATACATAGAAAGCTTTAATGCTGTCAACTTTATAACATCTAACAAGTTTTTCATATTGACACCATGCTTTCAGTTTATGTTTTATTTTTTAACATTTTTTGTTCATTTTTTATGGCTGCAGATTTGTTGATTATAACACAGAAAGATGTTGTCGCCAGGGTTAACAATGTTTGATGTACAGAATATATACAGCACCCCTCAGATGCCCCGTAAGCATCCATGCTTACAGCCTCGTCGAATGACCTTGATTGACCTCAGGTAGTACTCGGGTGTATGGCATCCAGCTGCACTAACAGCATGACCTATACTCATTTGTTGGCAAAGAGCCGGGATGATTATATGCATGAAATATTTGTCCAGTTTATGTTTTTTCAGTATTTATTGTCCTTCTTGTGTGATTATTTCCCTTTGTGTAGAACTAAAAGCATGTCTGGCTAAGAAATTGGGTATGTGTAAACAGAAGTTTAAAGCCTTGCATGGATAAAAGATTTTCGTCTGCAGTCACAATGGTGTTGATCAAGAAGTATCAGTTCAACTGGACATGCAGTGTGAAATTTCAGACTTGTTTTGAATATTGTTCCCCAAGTGCATTATGGGCAAGAAAAATGATGAAGTCATGACCTATTTTCAAAACAATATTTTTAGCAATGAATAAATAAGACCCTGTTGAACTGAAAAACCTTTCAAACCAAAATTTCCCTGTATGTAGTATCAGGTAAATAATTATCTCCCTTTGATGCCTTTTAAAACTCAATGGTGAATGTACAAGAACATTCCCTGTAGATACCTGATAGTGAAGTTTAAAAAAAAAACTAATGTAGATGACATACATTTGTATTCCTTGTTAATTCTCAGTCAAAGTAAACATTTTTTTTGCATATACTTTATCAGTCCAATACCAGTTGTTTGTTAAGAAAATGATTTAAACCTTTGCCCTTTTTGGACAAACCTTCTCAACTGGGTAATTTATGGCCGTTTCCTGGCTCTTTAATGTATTATATTTGCAATTCTTCAATGAACATACCAATATTCCTAAAGTAACACATATAACAAGTCCTTCTAAACTCCTGTCTTTTATTTGCCAATCAACCAATCAAGATTCTATAGAATTCTATTGTATACCAATTTGTACTGCCTTAAGGGGTTTACCTTGATACTCCAGTAATGACAAATTGGTATACAAAAGAATTCTATAGAATCTTGATTGGTTGATTGACAAAGAAAAGATAGGAGTTTTGAAGGAGTTGTTATAGGTGTTACTTGAGGAATATTGGTATGTTCATTGAAGAATTGCAAATATAATATGTTACTGAGCCAGGAAATCTGCCATAAATATCACCGCTTTAGAAGTATACATGGTATAATTTATTGCATTTTATTGCATTTCCTCCTTTTCCAATTTTCTGTATATTGCCTATAGGAAGTCAAAATTAAACTTATCCTGCAAATGTGCTGCATATCAAATATTGATGGACGGACAGAGAGACAGATAAATGGACAAGGGTAAAACAGTAAACCACCTCTCCTACATTATGATGGGTTGTACTGTGTCTCCATAACTTATCTACTTCCTATTTGAGGATTACTTCGATTTTTTCATATTATATAGCCATATACTGAAATGTTTCATCAACGATATCCCAGATTGTGTACGAAGTAATTTAATGATTTGATATTTGGTTTGAAGCTTTGTTATGATGAGTTGTACAGTGTCTTCCCTTTTTAAGTCCTAACTCATCTACTTCCTTTTGGACGATAACTGATTTTATTCCAGTATTTCTTGAGGATTTATCATTGTGTCCATACCTGTTTTGTGTCCACACTTGTACTGTGTCCACACATGTATTGAGTCCCGAAATTTTCACTTTCCATATTGATTCAGTGTTCAATGCGCAGGTTTATAAATGGCTGTCATTCCGCGACAGACCTTGTTTTTTCATAAACTATAACTGCTTCTTTTGAGTAACATATGTAGGTAAAGGTCAGTGGTCCAAATATCGAAAAACTGGCATTCAAAATTCTAAAATCAGGAAAAACATCATCAAACCTATTTAAATGAATCTAACTATTTGAACAACTTTAGAATATTTTTTTTTTGGATTTGAACAGTCTGAAAAATAGAAAGCATATGTTTGTTAGAATTTTTTTGTATTGGGGAGGGGTGCATATACCCCTAGTTGATATCAGTAGCCTGTTCAAAAAGTCACAGGGCATTTTCCATGTCCATTCATCCTAAATCCCAAGATCAATTAATGATGGTTTGAAATATTTTTGGAGCGTTGGCATTATCAGTCATGGCTTGAGTTTGAGTTTGATTTATACAAATTCCTCGCCATTCTTATAAATAGAATATAGACACATTTATAGAAAATGATGGCCATATTGACCTTGTGTTATCAACATTTTTTGCGTTTGTTTGACCATGCACAGCTGTTGAAGTTTTGTTAAGTGTCCCTTCACATGTACCCCCATAGGAATTTATTGTAATTTAACCCTCTACTTAAATTTAACCTTTGATTTGTAACAATCGACTTTGACAAATTGATATTTTTAAAATGATTGAAATGACAGATTCAGTATTTGATAAATTTTTAACCTTTTAAAAGCAAATACACATGAAAAATAGTTGTTTTGTGTATTCCGCTAGAAAATGTGACCTGCATGCTGTTGTCATTGTAAATTTAGTAAACAAACACAATCTGTAAGGTATTTTTTTGATGAAAGATTCGAATGACATTGATTATAGACTTTTAGATGATTTATTTGGAAGGAATTGTAAGCAATTAGTAATCAATTGAAATATTCATTGTGCAAGTCTGATTGATCATTTTTTATGCATGGTAAGTAGGGCAAAACAAGTAGGAAATGATGTTAAATTGTATTTGGTAGAGAAATATTTGCCTTATTCAGATGGAAATTGATTCAAGCTGAAATTCATTTGTTTATAAAAGTAGATGCAAGCTGCAGTTTTGTCGATAATTCTTTTTTTGCTTGAGCTTCATGGTTGTGTTTTTGATATTGTTTTTTTTTAAGAGCATCAGTTATAAAGGGAGAACTTTGTATAATTTGATGCAAATATTAGTTTTAAGGATGTTGTGCTGAAGTTAATACAAGCAAATGGCAGGTGATATTCTGTATAACAATATGTTGTAAAGTCCCTGCAGTCAGTTTTTACAACAAAGAAACATATCCCTTTGTTTGAAATTGACAATACTATCAGCTGTATGAAAATAGCATTTGTTGGTGAAAAAAAAATGAAATGCACAACTCTAAACAAAATTATCTTGAAACTGACAATGTGAAAGAGTAGAGGTCTGTGACAGTTTAGCGCGACACTGTTCAGTAGAATATTGTGGCTGGAATAGGTACTTAATTGTAGTACAGTTCATTTCAATTTGCTTTTTCTAATGACAGCTTTTCTTTTTTTTTGCCTACAGCTTAATTTGCTTTCACAAGGAACATTTGTTCTGCATGTTTACATTGGAGAATTTTTTTTGCTGACTAAAGTATCATGTCTGAAACCCAGAGAGCCCAGCCAAAAACAGTAACCATATGTGCCCCTTATTTTATTTTAAAAGGCTTTAAATGAAAAAAAAATCTATGTCACCAAAATTTTGAAATGTCTTTCTC
This sequence comes from Modiolus philippinarum, assembly GCA_002080025.1. Lineage (NCBI taxonomy): Eukaryota > Metazoa > Mollusca > Bivalvia > Mytilida > Modiolidae > Modiolus > Modiolus philippinarum. The sequence continues at coordinate 72,028 of MJUU01045991.1, read as the reverse complement.
CTCTTTTTCTTTTTTCTCATACAAAATACCTGCAGTTCATTGAGCTTTTATAAATTGTATTTTATCAAAAGGAATTAGGAAATCCAATCAAACTGGACCATAAAATTCCAATTATACTAACTTTTTTATTGAAAGTTTGTCATGTTTTTCAACAAAAGTAAGGTTTCTCTTGACTTCGGGTAATACATGAGTTAACATACTACTTTATTACAGCGAATATTATGTACCGAAGTCCCATTTGAACAGCAAAAATTGTGTAAAAAACTTTACTTCAGTCATTCAACTCATACTTACACAAATAGGACAAAATCCAAACATCTGTCAAGGTTGGTGTTGTAGTGGACAAATCTTGTGTCTACAATGTGTTAAACAATCTATAAAAACGATTTTAATGATCTGTAATTCAGTGACACTTCATTCATGATGTTTCGATATCGTAAAGAACTGATATACGGAAAAAAA